>JAPYZE010000349.1:0-85287 GCA_030522805.1 Leptomastidea abnormis
TCAATGTGATTATTTTTATGCTTCGATTAACAAACTGTACTGTATAATTTTGTGTAACGCAAAAATCAACCATTGTAAAATCGTTTTTTTTTTTTTTTTTTTTTTTTATATAACAAATGTTTAATCATTACTTTTCTTTTTTTTTTTTTTTTTTTTTTTATCGAAATACTGTCAATATATCATACATCCCAAAAAAGGTTATAGAATTCAAAGAATAAAAAAAAAAATACAAATTGTACCTATATAAGTAAGTAAAAAAAAAAAATCTTTTTTAATTTTCCTAATGGATTATATGTATATAATAAGGGGGTAATGCTTATGAGCTTGGTTTCTCAAAGTCACGTATGGCCAAACGTGTTAAAAGTGATATTTTATGCTTTAGTTACGCATACATGGATCACATAAACGTTTTAAGTATAATATAACATCGATTGAATTTCCTTAAACGCCCTGAAACGTTTTATATACCAAAAAAAAAAAAAAAACGATTTTACAATGGTTGATTTTTGCGTTACACAAAATTATACAGTACAGTTTGTTAATCGAAGCATAAAAATAATCACATTGATACCAGTTTGTTTTAAGAAAACAAATATCCAAATCTTAAATATCTCGTAGTCTAAACATCGAAAACATACAACCCAATTAAATTTAATAAACACACTCTCACATCCAAGTCCCATAACATCGATATTCGCAATCATACTAAATAAGAACCCACATCTCTTCTTTTCTTTAAAAAAAACACACGTACTTACACAAACTAAAACGTAGCTACTCATTAAAATAATGATAGAAAAAGGGTATATAACGGTATAGTTTGTCCTTTTCTCTTTCTCTCAAAACCCTACTATTATCAAACACGACCAAAAGTCAGAAATCAAGGGGCAATTTTCTAATGCTCCTATATACTTTCTCTCCATGTGCGACTTTTGTACGTACGACTCCCCTTTTTTTCTTCTTCTTCTTTTATACATCGAACTTTCCGTATGTATGTATGTATGTATGTATGTGTTAGAGATTTATTCTCAACGCGTAAAAGCGATTTGTTTGGTAGGAGAAGAGTAGTTGGTTGAAGAAAAAAAAAAGAAAGGAAAGGAAAGGGACATATATAGTATAAGAAAAACGTGCTATTCGTTTCGATGATTCGTCGATATCACGAAATTAATTTATTGTGTATAAGGATGAGTAAGAATAGGGCAATTTGTCGTTTGGAGATTCAAATATTTTTTCTTTTGTAATAATATTCAAGAATATTGATGGCAGATGGATTTCGACTTATCATCAAAACTTTATCATAAAAAATAAAACCATACTTTTTTATTTTGACTTGTAAAAATATTCTTTTTTTTTTTAAAAAAGATGTACTACGAAGAAACGATAACAATCATCGTGAGTATAAGAGAGCTTTTTCCTTGGAAAAAAGGGTGCAATTTAAGAGTGCACTTGCAAAACTGCGCGGCATAACTCGATGCTTGAAAGATTCTTGAAGCTATATAATATTCCTTCTACTGCTGCTGCAAGAAAAAGAGAGAAATATTTTACTCGTCTTTTCTATATAGCAAATGCAGCAGTAGCTATACTATACTACTCAAACTTTAAATCGTCTTCGATCCTTCCCACACATACATACACACACAAACACACTTTACATTTTCGATGATGTACCGAAAACTTTCCATCGGATAGAAAAAAAAGGAGCTTCTTTTCGTGTTTGCTTACGTGAATTGACGCTTTTTGCAAAGTTTGTTTGGCTTCTTTATGAGGGTATAGAAAGGGAAGTTTGAAAAATTTGCGAAGAGGTTTGATGTTTCAAAAGGAAATTATAAAAAAAAAAAATATCGATAGTGAATATATGTATATCTCTGGAGAAGTTGAGATTGAGTGGGTGTTTAGGTTTTATGTAAAAAAAAAAAAAATGATGGAATTATTATCGTCCGGATGTATATACATTGTGAGAAAATAAATGAATAATAATTGGTGAGTCTCGAGAAAATAGCCTATGATTCGATTGTTGTTATTAGCTCTATACGCATTATATTATGCGTTGTATATTATGTATATGTAACTGCGATTATAGTGAGTAAAGAGAAGAAGAAAAAAATGTAGAAGAAGGTTATATTGTAAAGCGATATGTGTTATATGTATGTAATTTTTTTTTTTTTTTTTTAAAGAGTGTATATCATAGTTTTAGCTTTGGCTTACGTAAATTTTACATAACGTAATATCATATGCTACTCTTAAAAGATGATATTTTTTTTTTATGTATTCGAAAAGTAAAATTGACTTGCGGCTATATTTCAATTTATCAGCATTATTTTTATGCTAAGTAGTTATCCTACCGTTTAAACAACCAACACAGTTTTATATATTATATATTAAAATTTACATGATACAAACATCAAACATTTCTTATCAACTATACTCGACAATTCAGCAAAACAAAAGTCAAACATTTATCAAAAGAAAAGAAAAAACAAATCTCGTCGTCTTTTCACCTCCATACACTATACAATAAGACTCCTATTCTTTATTATCTCTTTTCCTAACGTTATCTCTTATCCAACAAACCGAAAACCAACACTATCAGCACTATGCAAAAAAAAATATCCTGAAGCAAAAGCAACAGCAGTAGCAACGTAGAGTATTGTCAAGAGAGCAAAAAGGAAGGAAGGAAGGTAGGCAGTGTTTACATTAACGCTTGGTATCCCATGACTTCATGCTCTACCAATCTGAGTATACATAAATGCACACAAACGCACATTATATATCTCCTACATATACATACCATTAAAAAAAAAACCGCGTGGATATTGCGTAATAGTGCGAAAAACTCACGAACAAATCGCAGCTCTTTTTGCCAGCCTCGGACCATTAGATATACTCTAGGAGTGTTGCATCGATATATATCGAAACTCGTTCGAGCGGATCTCCGTCCGGCTTATATATATATTAAAGAGAAAGGCCTTTTCCCTCTCTTTATTTTTCTAGCTATCACAAGAAGAGCACCTGCAGCCTCCGTTTCAAAACTATCTTGGTTATTTTCAAATAGCCACATTCCAGATATTACTTATATATTTTCACTTTAATAGTAATAAGCATTTTGATGGGACAACATTTTATGATGATGTCTATATCTTATCGTACACTGACTTATAAGAGCTTATAGTAAGTATATAATTATATGAATGGGACACGTAAGAACTAAAAAAAATAAATAAAAAATAAATAAAAATTTGTGTGTAGCATCTTTTACTTGCTTCAGTTTACAACTATTCAGATGCTAATTTACGCGTGGCTCAAAGCTTATGTATATACATACTTGAATGACGAGGTCATGTACCTGCGTTTTATGTATATGTATGTATTTGTATTTTTTTACGATCTTGCAATACAGTGGGGGCTATTGTGTTATTGTGTATACGAGAGGATACACGTTGCAGCTGTTTTTTTTTTTTTTTTTAAATAGGGTATAGTAGGAGTCCGGCAAAAATACGATTAATCGCTTGTATAATTATGTATGTGTGTATTATAACAGCGATTTGATAGATCGTTAATTTACATTATTACAGTTGAATGCGATAATTACTTAATTTCTTTTTATTTTTAATTTCTTTTCGTTCCCCTACTTTATTTTTCATTTATTATATATGAGCAATCATTCATATAAAAAAGTATTCAACCCACGTTAAATTTCCAATACTTTTTTTATATATACTTATTAAAGAATATTAATTGGAAATATTTCGCAATAAACTCGTCCAACATACGCATACAAATAATATGCATATACATACATATAATATATACTCCGATTACATATTCGACTGGTAAGATAATTATTCCAACAACATCATTGTAAATGCCAACTAACTAACCAATACCATTCATATGTATATAGGTAAAAGTTTGCGAAATTTTAAAACTTATTTGTGTTCTATTTTTTTTTTAAATATAATTTGTTTTTTTTCTCTCTAACGATTTTAACATTCTTGTCATTTCCATATTAACGGTATAGCTTAAACATTCCTTTTACATAATAATCGCATGTATATTCTTTTAAAATGGAAAGTTTACTAAAGAATAAAAAAGGATAACTAAATTTTGACACAACCTGCCTGTCTAGTTCTTTAAATTCATTACAAATCAAATCAATAGAAAAACTTTCGTTGTGTACAAAAACACACATACACATACATCATGTTACAAAGATAATAGAACGTTTTTAAATCATCCAATAGAAATAATACACTGTACGGTAAGATACTATATCCAATGAGCATTCAACTATTTAAAAAACGTTCCATCAGTCAGTCCTACCGGTTTTCTAACCACACAAGGTCAGTTACGATAATCCAAGACATTTAGTATCCTCAGACATATCACCGCGCGCGAGTATATGTAACAAAATCCACTTTTTCCGTTTGTCAATGACTCAAGTTCGCGAATAAAGTGAAGTGAAGTGTATAGTTTAGTTTAGCATACAGTAAGTACGAATTATGTTCATCATCACAGAACGGCAGAATTGGGAAAAGAAAGAGACAAAGAAAAGTAAGATCATCAGGATCCAAGTATCAAAATAAAAAAGTAAGATTTTTATTTAATACATTACCTATCAATATCTTCTAAAAGCCCCATGAAGTTTATAGTTAACAGTGGAGTCTCCAAGTTATTCCTGCTTGTATAGATAGCAAAACCTCGTTGCCATGGAGCGTAAAGCGTCGCGTCGTCGACAAAGTAAAAAATATTAGCACTTAAATAAACTTTGTTGATGATGCACAAAAATAATCGCGTTATTTATTATAGGTTATAATGCAAAAAAAGTTGACAAGATGCATTAAATAGACCAGACGACAAAATACACACTCGCGACTTTTCTAAAAATAAAAAAAAAACAAAATGCAAGCTGCAGCCCTGCACAGTATAATAATAGGTATACACCGGCTAGATGTTAACGTACTGATAAGAGGAGTTTATGTATATAGGTATATATATAGTAACCGAGAGGAACGAGCTAAAAAGCCGGGCGTCGCGACGCCGGCGACGTTCACGGGGATACTGGCCGGCGAGCAAGTCTTTCGCCTGCTTCTCTCTCTCTCTCTTTCTCTCTTCCACCGTTCTTCTACTCCCCCTCTCTCGCGCGACCATCGACTCTCTCGCTCCCTTCTCTCCAGCTACTATATACCATAGCTATCTCGCTTCCACCCACGCGATCGTTTTGAATTTGATGAGAGTAACACACGCGTGTGTGTGTATGTACATCATATATGTGGGGAATGTTCGCGGCTTCGCGCATGCGCTATTGCATTATATATTTCTCGATCATATATACAACTACTGTGCTATGGTGTGTGCGGCTGGTGCTGTGCTTCTGGTTGCTGCTGGAGATGCAGGCGCATACAACAACACGTATGTTGTTTGTATGTAAGTATATGTGTGTAGGTGTAAGTATGTATGTGTAAAGCTGGTTGCGCCGGCTGTTTAGTGCACTCTGACAGCTACTTACTTTACTTGCTATACGGGACCTGGTGACTCAATTTTTTTTCTTCTTTATTATTTTTTTTCTTTCCTTTTTTTCTTTTTTTTTAAGTGGAAGGAGGAATCGATCGAGTTCGAGGTCATCGAGTTGAATTACGATCGATGCTTCGTTATAGATTAAGTGTTGATTAAGTTTCGTTTATATGATTTTTTAATGAAATATAACGTTATTTAATTAATATATACTATTTTTGGATTATATTTTAAACTATTAAGGTTTCTTCGTATTAGAAATCGGTGAAAAAGAAAATAATTTTTCCAAGTATACAGACGACATACTAAAATTTTATTGAACCTCATAGTTAAAACAAGTTGGATCTACTTTTTTCTTTTTTTGGGCTTCGCTTTATAAGTGACATAGGTACACTTATATGTAGGTATACATATGTATGTCGTTCTTGTCTTTCCTTTGAAATCGATTAGTTTTGAAGTATAAGGGGAAATGATGTGAAGCCTATGAAGTCTTCAGGTGAATAACGATCAAATAAATTTAATGCATGTATGGTTGGAATGTGTTTACTTAGAAAAGAAAGATTTGATATTTTGAGAATTGAATGAATAATAAATTTTATTTCTTAAAAATTTCAAGTATCTTTAAGAATGTCACGTTTTATTGATTAGTGATATATAATAATCAATACGATTATTAACTTATATAATAAAATGCATAATTAAATTACTCATTTTAAATTCACGACAAAATTTATTTAATTTCAGAGTCTATATTATATTTTCCATAAGTACCAAAACGATAAGAAACAATAAACCTCGATAAACTTGTAGAACAAAGAAATTTATGATTTTCTGCTCATTATTATCGGGAAGTATAAAAATGATTAGAACACGTATAGAGAAAACTCACACATAAATTTTATACCGTATTCGCTTCGTCACAAAGTTCAAGACTTTGATAAAATATTGATTTATTTGTCTCGCTCATTATTAATTTCAACTGTATTGCTTTTGCTTTTAATTATTTTATTTTTACATATATGGGTATGATAAAAAAGGGTTACTTGTTAAAAGTATATAATATCAACTTCCGTTTACTAGACTATGAAGTTTATGAATAAATTGTAAATTTCAAGGAAAATAACATAGTCATAGTGAATTAAATGAGGTTTTTTCTTATATTTTTTTTTATTCCCAAAGCGATGACTAATATCCACGTGTAATGTTTTGCTTTTGTAATCATAACAAGTGCATTAAGATGTATGTATTTACATACAATGTACTTGATTTTATTATACTTTATTTTTCATACTTGTTATACTTTTTTTGATGGTTTTTTTTTTTCATTATTAAAAATTACTGATTTTAATAATAAACAATTAAAAATCCATTACTTAAAAAAATATTAAAAATATCAATTATTCATCATAAAAACTTACATAAAAATTCTTCTGAAATTCCAGACACATAAATATACATATTATCCACTCACTGTCGTTAAAGTAACAAAAGTCTCAAGCCCATCTATACCCCAAAACATATCATAACCCCATCAAACCAACCACCAAATATATCAACCCATAAAAAAAACTGTCGACCCACTTCCAAACACTTACATAAAATCCAAATCCCCTCGAGACTCGTCAAAAAACACACACACACACACACACATCGCTAAAATCAATACTTCCTCACAATTAAATACCATAAAATAAAAAAAAAAAGAAAACTAACTCAATACCCAATTCTACAATACATAATCTCACTAATATCCTATACCCTCAATCAGAAACCAATATAATCTCTAAAATCACCTCTACATAAATGCGCAATACTCCAAATCGCTGAAAATTACGACCGAAGCATTAACGCAATTATTGCCACCACAGGAGAATTGATGCCATACGTGTTTGATTTTCTCTCTAGAGAGTATATATGTATGTGGGTATATGTAAAGGACATAGGGATTTAGGAATGTTCTATATTTGGTCTATATATGTATATACCAGTACAAGTGTAATGATCTGTCAGGGTGTATTGGTGGTGGTGGTGGTATTATTGTGGTATTATATTATAGTGTATAGAGGGATATACTATAGCGTGTATAGGATTTACCTGGGATTCAACCCTATAGCTTTTGGTGATGTTATATAGTAAGTACATATCGAATACGTTAGCATATGTCAAAGTGAGCAAAAGGGTTAAATTATTAACATGATTAGAAAAAGAAAAAGTTTTATGTTTGATATATATATGATTCTATTTCATGTAATGGAGAAATGTAATCACTTACGCGATTTTACATTTTCCGTTTACATAAATATAAAGTCTGATAAGTAGTAACAGACAATTTCGTTAACAGCATCAGACGCATTTCTTCCCAAACATTTTTTCAAAAAATTGAATATACTCAAAGCTCCACTTTGTACAACAACTACTCAGACGCGCACCTACATACATGCAACCCTTTACACACCCGCACTCAACGTAATCTTGCATCGTTCACTTTTTTTTCTTCTTCTCTTTTACCATCTCCACCAATTCCATTATCACCATTTCCCATCATCATCATCATCATCACACATACTTATATACATACATACATCAAAAATCTTTCTTATATAAAAGAAAAAGCAAAAAAGCTCTAACATGTACTGTATATCTCACCTCCAGCCATTCACTATACGTATAACTGTCCTTATAGCTCAAGGCAAAATTTCCTGCAAGCTCTCTCTCTTCCCCTTCTCAAACTCCTCTACTCGATAAAGCCATTAGGAGTCTCAGTACTCTCCCCCCCTCTCTCTCTTTCTCTCTCCTCTTTAATACCCTTATAGGTACAAATCAATCCGCGAAACGTCTCTTACGTGTATATTACGTACAGAGTGAGAGAATCTCATATACAGTGCGTGCATATATATAACTGGTAAGAGACACATTGCATTACATGTCACGCATTAACTTGCGTATCGTATGTATGTACGTATGTATGTATGTCTATCTCGTTACGAATAGAATTTAGGTAGCATATATAGCAAGTATGTGTCTAAGCGCGTGTATAGTCAAGGGTATTAGCTTGTCGATCACGTCTGTGTGGCTTTGCTGTACTCGTATGTTATATGTAACGTTAGGTTGCAGAGATCGTATAGTAAAGTGTGTGGGGTATGTGTGTGTAAAGGGAGAAATGAAGACAGTTTGGTGCGGTAGTTGGATGCAACGGGTGTAAAATTGATTACGGGAAACAGCGCACATGTGTGTGTATATTATGTGAATGTTGTTAATACTGTTATCTTATTTTATGGTGGGATATATATATTTGGTGTTTGAGAATCTGGTGGTGGTGGTGGTGATAGTAGATGCGTTATTGATTTAAAATTCTAAAATTATTTAAAGATCAAAAAAATTTTATTGACATTTAAGCGTAAGCAGCTATTCTTTAATATTTTTTTGCAATCATTTCACGCAGAATACTCGATAAGCCAACTAACATTTTTTTTGTTGTTATTGCAAATATAACAGACTGACGAAGTCGTTGCGCATGAATAGCAGTCATACTACCATACACCCAATCAAACTTTAAGAAAAAAAAAAGTATAGCCAGTCTGTCTGTGACGTTATGTGGTGTATAGCGACAGACGTGGCATAAAAACATATGTGTGTGCGTGTGTGCTACTGACAGGTGCATTGCGGCTTGACATCTGGTTTTAAAGACCTTACAAGCATATTTCCACTTTTACAAGTCTTTTAAACAACAAGTTGGTACCTATATATGTATTGTGAAAATAAGTAAAATATACTGTTATAGCAGTATCTATAAAATTTAATTGTCCTTGAAAAAAAGTCTACAATATAAACACTTTTATGTATATAACCCCAAGTATCATTTACACAAACCCACCTACAGTATAATAGATATATATTCAATAAAATCTGTACAACACACTTCCACTCAACCGCACGTACCCTCTTTTTGCTTGTATATAGATCATAACAATTTCCGATACTAAATCCCACTAACGCAGAGAACAATTCTCAGCTACCACTTATCAACTCTTTCACTCACCCACCACCTATCCCATCCCTTTAAACACTCCTCTAACAAACTTTCAGAGAACAGTATAGAGAATTCAGTTTGTTTCACACAAGCAATCCCAAAAATGCCATAACGCGGCTAAACTCAAACGTGCTAACTATATATACCTATATAATAGTGACTTCCCCGTTTTAGACTATATACAAGCGAGATAGACAGAGAGAAAGTAACATCAGAGAAGGGGGATGTTGGTAAGTTCAGCTGTCGGCGATTTCTCGTTGTTTGAGGGGGAGAGGACCAAGTACTAGCTATATACACTCGCGTAAAGAGAGAGAGAGAGAGAGAGAGAGAGAGAGTGAGAGAGAGTGAGTGCAATTTACGAGCGGGTTCCTAAAGTTACGCCGCATATAATGCTGTGTGGTGAGGATAGAGTGAGATGGTTCTGTATATAGAGAAGTTTCGCATTAAAGGATGAGTTATTTATGCGTTTAATAACGGGCGTGACAATGGTGAGAGAGAGAGAGCTTTAGCTATATATAGCTAACTTGCTGTGTGTACCTAGTTATCGTATACATTTGTGTACTTTAGATGCTATGTTGTAAAATTCTTGTAGGTAGTTGCTTTTTAGTTGTAAGCCAGTTTTACATTGTAGGTACGTGGATAATCGTAACGATAAGTGAGAGAGGAAGGAAGAAAGGGATGAAAGTGAAAGTGATAAAGGGTTGTATTGTAAAGCTAGATTGGTATAAAAATTGTAGTACAGTTTTTTGTAGCATTCTTTTTGAAATAATACAGATACATTAAAAATGATTGTTTTCTGTATAACAACCTCTTGTAATTTATCCATATCTATAACATTTTACAAATCCTTTATCTTTATATTTCTCTTTTATAAATCTCTAAAAAAAACGTTGTGTCTGGATCAATAAATTTTTTTTTCTCAAATCACCACAATCGATCATTTACAGGTGTACCTATACCTAACTGCCTACAATCTACAATAATCTTCAAACCGCATGTGCTACTATCAAAAACTCATTTCTCTCCTTCTCTCTTATAACACAAAATCCCAGCTGCAACTGTTAGTCATCTTGCGCTCGATTAACTCACCCAACCCTACAGTATAACAATCTTCATGCTTCTACGATTTCCTTTTCCAGATACGAATTCCTCTCCAATTTCTCTCTTTCTTCTCCCTCTATACTTTGCTACAAGTACGAAAAATAGTTCGATTTAGTTGTTAACAACATACTTTTAGGTATATACACTATATCCCTTAAAAAATTTAATTTTTCATATCGTATCTTAACAAGTCAGCCAATTATCATACTCTTGCAATTCTCAAGTGATAGTAGTGGTACATACTTAACGTCAACACATATATATGTACCTACAAGAACCAACCCTCTCATACTGTACATCTCTCATTCTCTCTACGACAGTCTGACGACGCGCAAGTAGTCACATATAAGAGGAGGGTGTGAGTGGGTGGAAATAGGTGGGAAGGATGAGAGTCTGCGGTTACGACGGGGATTGCGCGTATGGTGTCGAGAACTCAAGAGAGAGAGAGAGATATGTGTGTTGTCTACACACGCCTTGCTTACGGTATATATATCTATCTTTCAACGCGATACGTACGTAGGTTAGTATACGTACAGGTTTGTAGCAGCAGGCAGTCGAGTTAATGGAGTGGCACGCAAGAGATGTTCTCTCTACCTACCTATGTGTGTGAGGAGATAGAGATGCTTATAGAGAAGACGACTCTATCTCTTATATAGGACTGTGTGAGCTAGTGTGACTGCTGTTACTGCCTACACTGCTATAGGTACTATGATGCTCCTTTATTTTTATCTTGGGTTATATATTTTTTCTTTTTTATTTGGGAGGAGAAAAGGGAAGGATTGGGATTGGTTCTTGTCGAACATGTTATAGTGCTGGTATAGGGGTATGAGTAGGAGGAGATAGTGGCGATTCGGATATATACTGATTGCTTGAGGATTGGGAGGATTTTTTGATTAAAATTTTTTGGGGGGATTGTAATTAAGATTGGTGTAAGTGGTAAGTTTCATTAATTAACTTTGATTTATACTAAGCTTACACGGGATTATTAATTATTTTACTATAGATTAATATTTTTGATTTATTTTTTTATTTAATAAAATTAGTATCATTATAATAACAATGTATTATTATTATTAGATTAATAACATCAAAATTAAGATTTATCACATCTATCAGAATTACAGATACCTACATAAAGGTTATTCTCTCACAAATTCGCGATTCACCCTGATAGTTCCAAGCACAAACAAAATTCCCTTCTCTTTCTTTTTCACGCTCGAGTGATTACTGCTAGGAAGAAAAAAAATGAAAAAAAAAAAAAAAATTACAAAGCACCAAGTGGATAGTCAGTAATAAGCGCATCGGTATCAATGTAGGTATATATAGGTACACAAACGTTCCGTTTGAATTCGCATTTCGGACCTTATACTCGAAGAAGCCAAAAATTACACACATCGCATGAATTATAAGTAGCTTGAAACTCCTTCCGCATTTTCATGAGAAAACAAATCCTAGTAAGTATAAATGCTATGCTCAAAGCGGGTGTGTAATAGGTTTCGTCTTCCGTTTTAAAAAAGAAAAGGAATTTATTTCCGGTACACTTCTTTATAAACTTATCAATGATTTTTTTTCAATTTAATTTTTATAACTGAAAATTAATAAAAAAAAAATATATTACATATTGTTTCATAAAAATTTCCATACAATCACATAATAAACCAAAAATAGAAATATATAATAAATTTAATTTTTGATTAACGGTGTCTTTATAGTAAAGAGTGCATAACTTTGTTAACTGTATATACCAACCAACAACCTACATTATATATTATATCGACACACGTATTCATCACTTAACATATACCTACACATAACATAAAAAGTTATATTCAAAGTGATTTTATTTCGTTCCATCTACGATTACATTAATACTAGATAATTTTTTCATACATATATTATATAATCGAATCTTACTTACTGTATATAGTATATTATAAAGCGACCTACATAACTCTTATCCGTTCTACGAAATAAATACATACATCTTATTTACGGTATAGTTCAATTCATATACAGCGGTACATACTTATATACCATATACTATCCATATCCAACGAAAAATTCTTGACTGTAGCAGCTCTCACATCAAGAAGAGTAGGTATACATAAAAGCTCGTATTTCTAAAAAAAAATAAAAATATCATCGACGAAGAAGAACAGTAGTAGCAACAGTATACATACACACTCGTCTCGCAAGTTTAATCAACTTTGCGCTTTCTGACATTACATATAGAATTCCATCACACCACATAGGCATCATAATATATACCCACCAGACCTTCTTCCGGACTCTAAAGAATAGAAAAAGAAAGAAAGGTAAAAAAAAAATAATACAAGTTGGAAATCTTCCACCTACAAGAAAAAGACTAGTCTCAGCTTTCCCTTCCTGCATACATACATACATACATACAGTAAACCATTACTCTTCGTATACCTATACACAACACAGCCACAACCATGAGCTTTCATGCATGCATTCATGCTTGGTTACACTCGGACACTCGTTCCCGTTGTGTCCTAAACGGTTGCACCGTCACTATATATGTATACTATACTATTGCACAGTATATAACAACAGTACAAGTGAGCTTTATATCTCTCGCGAAGAAGTTAACGATCCCCTAGACTGCCCTCGAATTTCGCTAAAAAGCTTAGTGAAGAGGAGAAAAAAAAGAGAGAAAGTGAGCTTGCAAGGCTGAGAAACTTGGTACAATTTTATTTTTTTTTTTTTTTGGTTGTATTGTATACAACCCTTGAGGCTTCTGGCAATAAAGCTTCTTCGTGAACTGTAAGCGAAAAGAAAAGTGTCTGTGCACATGAAGAAATGAATCTTCTTCTTCTTCTTCTTCTTCTTCTTGCACTTTTTGATTCCCGAGCGCGTAACTACGATATTCCTTTTTTCTTTTTGTGCAGTTAAGTCTGTATAGTTTCTTATGTGTACCAGATGATATAGGAAACTGAGAAGGCTTGTTCTGTTGTCTTTCTTTTTTTATATATGTGTATGGAGTTTGTGAGAAATTGTGAGATCTTGCGTGCGAGAAGCATTCGAATTGCAGGAGAGAGAGATTGGGAGTAAGGCCTTTAACCTTGCGTGCAAAGGATAATTGGAAAGTGATCGAGTGCAGCATCCGATGTCGACGCGCCTTGTGTTGAGGATGATAAATTTTTGGAGTTGATATATAACGTCGTTAGGGGGGAGAGTTGAAAATGCGGCTGACGAATTAAAAGAGATGTGATGGAGGAAATTAAAGTCGAGTTATGCGAATTAATGGAAATTTAAAAGAATGTTTTTATTTTGAAAATATTGTTTTTTAAAATAAAATAACTTATAAAAAACTATCATAAATACACGTATTTATATTCTCATCACATCCAAATCAAACATTTTTTTTCCACGCAATAGCGCATGCAATTCGAATCCAACATCTTTAATCATTCACGTATCCCATGCAAGCTCAAACGAAGCATGACTAAACCACGAGTAAGAGAGAAAGTACCGGTCACAAGCAAGCAAGAAACCAAGACCCCTTAAGAATAGCCTAGTACTCTTTTTCTATATACATCAGCAAAAGACCAAGAAACTAACGCACATCTAAACCCAAGCGAGAAAAAAAAATAATCCAGTAAATCGGCTGTCTGAGCAAAAGAGAGTAAGAAAGAGAGCTTGCAGCAAAGCTCAAGTAAAAGTGAGAAAGACAGAGAGAGAGTGAGAGTGAGAGAGGAAGAGAGGAGGGTAAAGCAATCCAGGAAAGAGCATCCCCGCGGCACTTAGGCCCTTGGTAGCCTCTCCTCTCTTTCTCTCTCTCTCTCTTTCTCTCTTTCCATCAATGCTGTAGGCGCCAGTATGCGGTATAGCAGCAGCAGCACGGGAGGCTCTTAAGCTACTGAAAATTTAATCGACTCTCCCACACCTACATATATATACCTATATATACAACGAGAAAAGACGTCGTCCATCTCGACGCCTCTTCTCTCCGAGTCTTAACGCGAGAGAAGAACAAGGACTTGGAAAAAAGAAAGAAAAAAAAAAGTAAAGAGAGAAAGTGGAAGAAGAAGAAAAGGAAGTATAAGCCTCACGTTTGTGCGTTATCTGCGGTGTAGTATAGCTGCTACTACTATACGTAGTGGAGAAATGGTGATAAATAAAAAGAAAAGGATGGCCACGTTGGGGCTATCATTACCAGGTGCCATGGGTTTCTTGTATATATACACTATAGAAACAGTAGTAGGAAGAGAGAGAGAGAGAGAGAGAGAGAGAGAGAGAGAGAGAGAGAGGGCACAGGTGCTACTGTTTTTTGAATTCTCTAAAGGAATACAGAGGGGTGTATGTGTCAACTACGAGTCACTGCACTCTCTCCCTTTCTCTTTCTTTCTCTCTCTCTTCCTCTTCAAGCCTATGTGTACGAAAAAAGCTCTTCTTCATACAAGTAGGATATAAATTTTCAGGATTATACCTGGGTATAGTGGCAAAGGTATGGTGTGCACGACTACTGTATATATGTATATAATACCAAATATGATGCTACTGCTATACCAACTGAGCTTTTGCTTGGAGTATATATATATACCTCTTAAATAAATACGCGAACGCGGCAGTTTATCTTAACACCATACACCTTGACTTTCTTCTTGGCACCCTTATTCGGCTTTTTTTTCTTTTTTTTTGAAGATGTATATACTTACTTGAAAAGTCAGGAAAGTATATAGTCAACCGCAAGTTATGGTACCTTTATTTTTATGTAAGATGGTGGCAAACAATTTTCTTGGGATTTTTTGATTGCCCACACACAAAAAGCATCTGTTGTAATACCAGTATGTATATATGCGGTTATACACGAAGACATACTGGTATATACCTACCTACTTATATATATACCGTGTGTTCCTACATTGTATTATACATACCGGAAAATTTCAAGGGCTGTTACGGATGTCAGCGAGTAGTAGATAGGTGAAGGCAAACCTTACCAGAGTGTATATATATAAGCATATATATACTATCCCGCAAGCTTAGCTAATGTTCAAGAGACAATTTATCTTGCAAGTATATGAAATAGGGGAAAAGGTAGGTATATAGTGAGTGTAGAAGAGAGTAAACGTCGTGTGCAAAACGTGAAAGTCTTATTAAAGCTTGAGAGTCACTTGAGAGTGAAAGGAGGATACAAGAATAAATTTCATGATATTTTTGATAAAAATAATTTTAAATAAATTAACTTAAAATGAGAATATATATATATAGAGAGAGAGAGAGAGAGAGAGAGAGAGAGAGAGAGAGAGAGAGAGAGAGAGAGAGAGAGAGAGAGAGAGAGAGAGAGAGAGAGAGAGAGAGAGAGAAATAAAAGGAAGAAGCATTTCACGTAATTTACCTGATTGAATTTCCATTTATTAAGTGTCAACTATACACTCGCATATATGTATACCCTATACCCAATCCCTTATTTTCCATTCCTCTCTTCAGTGTCTCTCCATTTAATCCACTTTTTTTTTCACATCCGAACCACCACCTGCTCACCACCATCACCTCTTCCCTTCCCTTTCCTATATATACCACCCTGTATACTCATTTCCTTTATATCCGGTAGTGTATCCCTTTCTCACTTTGCTTTTTCTCATTCCCTTTTCATTTCAATGGTCACTAAATGTGCAGTAGCTCGAAACAAATATCTTTCTGTGACCATACCATGTATATATAGAGTCTATAAAGATTTTAGATTTTAACCAATATTACACTGAATAAAAAAAAAAGAGAAAACAAATAATTTATTGATGTCTAAGGGTAAAAAAAAACAAATGGTGTATTTCGATTGGAAAGTTCAACGTTGTGTTATATACATAAGTAATAATGTCAGAGAGTGGAAATCTCATGGATATTTTTGGGTACGAATTCATTTGGTCAAAAGGAAAAGGAAAAATCACAGCTGCAAAGAGTAAGAGTTTGGACTGTAAGGGTCTCTCAGATATATATACTCAATGTCGCTATAAGGAATGTTTGAAATTTTTAGGATACTGCTTGTCTCTATAGGCTTCTTTTTTTTCACCATTTTCACATTTAAAAAGCTGAGAAAGATCTACGAGTATGATATTTTCGTATACGTGTATACCTTTGAAATTTTCAGTTTTGTAGTGTATGGTAAAATTTATTGAATTTATATACGATTGATTGAATATCTGGTATTTTAATAGATTTTAAAATAAATTTTCTCATTATTATTATTATTATTATTATTATTATTATTTTTGAGCTTTTTGTGAGCTTTTGATCTGGATTTAGAAGAAAAATCAAATATATAGCGAATAGTCAACGTATACACAGTTCACTTTTATGCGTAGAATGTCGTCGAGGGGACGTTTAATAAAAAGCCACAACGGTGATTTATCTCGATTGCGGTCTGATAAAAGCTGCTAGTGAAGGGTATAAAAGAGGAGAGAGAGAGAGAGAGAGAGAGAGAGAAAGGTATGGATAAGATTGCACAGGGAATTTGATGATAAACGGTTATTACGTAATTACCAAAGTTATTTGAACTCATTACGTTATTAAATATTTTTTTCTTTCTTCCATTAATTTTTTTTTCTTTTTACTTTTACTTTTCTATGGACGATGTTTATATATTGAAAATAATTAATTATTTAAGTAAAAATATTGATGATTTATTTTATTTGTATTTAATTAATATTATTGTCAATCTAAACGTGTATTTACACTATGTAAATAATAGATTATGTGTATATAGCATACGTGATAAATTACGTAATTACGACACCTTAGCAAAAGATGATGATGATCCCAATAAAAAGAAAAATTATCTTGATCCAACAGATAAGCGACTGACCATTACCTTGGGTATTTTCATTTCCATCGACTTCTAACATCTTAAACATCCCCCCAAAGCCTTTAATAGTATATACACTTACCTCCATATATATATAGTATAAACCATCAAAACCAGCCATTACACGGTAGTAGCACATCAAAACATCATACATCCCCTCAAAGATTTAGCCATGTCTCAAGAAAGAAGAAAAAAAAAATAACATTCGCTTCTTTTATTATCTGGTCATCTCAATCTTTTTCCTTTCTGACAAATTGAGAAAAATGATCATCAGTATAACGTTATATGAGAAGTGTCCAGTAGACTTTGTGCGTATATGTTTGAAAAAAAAAACGAATATAGTGTAGAATAAGAGTCACATGAACAAAGCGAATACTTTCTTTTTTTTTTTTTTTTACTAAGAAGGAAAAGAGCAAACGATGTTTTGGACCCTATCATTTGTCTCTAGCTCGTCCTATCCAATCTAACCGTTAGTTTTCTCTCTTCTTTCTTTTTTTTTTACTAGTGATAGCAAGCAGAGCAATGCTCTTATAAGGAAGGTTTGCTTGATGAAGAAGAAGAAGAAGAAGGAAAAAAAATAGAAGTGAAATAAAAGGAGAGCTTTTTGGGTGCAACGAAATCGAGGTGGTTCTTGTAAGAGAAAATTGTTGGTAGCCTACTCCTGACATAAATCCTGAGGGCTATATGTATGTAGGTGTGTGTGTGAGATAAAGCTCTGGGCGTTTTACTTTCTTTTATTTTTTTTTCATTTTCTTGCTGACAAATAATTTTGTTTTATACTGATGAATTTTTTGGAAATCTTTTAATTAGTTCGGAATTATTTTATTGCTTGGTTGGATTGTATGGTTGAGTTTTATTTTATGATCTTTTTTTTTCTTCTTTATGTAAGAGAATTAGGCATGTATATATGTTTGACTTGTTACATCTATGCAATTATTTTACAGCTTTTTGTACGTACAGGTATTTTAAATACTCGAAAATAAATTAGGAGTATATTTTAAAATCAAATATTAGCTTAATTTTGACAAATCTTATTTTTACTAATCATAATAAAAAATGATATCCAAGTTTAATTTACAAAAAAAAAATTTGCGTGCGTCATAGTATATTAATTGTACTTGTATGTCTGTTATTGTTATTGTTAATGTCGTGAATGACCGGAACGTGGTGACGTGAATTCAAAAAAACTATTTAACGAAACAATTGGTAATTTTAGGTCATTAAGTTAATTAAGAAAAACAATTTTTCGACAGCTGCAATGACCGCGTAGACAAACAATAAAAGAAAAAAAAATAATAATCTGAACTTCTATAATGAATTTATCTTATAAAACTTTCCTACCTAATTAAATTCCAAAAAAAGAATCTAATTTTTTTCAAAAAAACTTTAAAATAATAAAACTAGTTTTTTATTACTCTACACCAACTTGATTAAAGCTCACGTGTACGAAGCTTGCAATTCCAGTTGTTCAATCAAGGTCGTCTTCTCAAAACCTTACCAGCAAAAAAAATAAATCCAAAGTAAGGTAGTTAATTCGTTAACGACCCAACAAACTTCATTTGATATATATAACTATAATCCTTCAAATGAACATCTCACGCCATCATAAAAGCATCATCTTCTTACAGGAAGCTTTAAAAAAAAAATTCCCGAACATCGTCTCTAAATCCGTAGTATTTTTTTCCACTTTTATACATACATACAATATATACCGTGGTAATCTGGTATATATCCAAGACAACCCCTTACGTAAAAATCTTGATAAGCCAAGTTTAATTGGTCGAAGGCGTCGCATCCGGTCACAATACGTTATATTAAGCTTTGGATTGCGATTTCTCACCTATAAATTGCCGAGTGCATCGTTGATTTTTCGTTCGTTTAGTCGCGTATACACTACTGTAAGGAGTATCGTTTGTTGAGATTATAAATTTTTTTTTTTTTAGTTTTTTGGAGTGTATTAATATATTTTTTTTTGGTGATTCAAGATGAAGCGTATATTTGCAGTACTCATCGTTATGGTCTACTTGGTACGTCGAAGAATTTTGATTGGGGTATTTTGATGGGTTTAAACTTTTTTTTTGAGATTAATTGTTTGGTTTTGATGATGGGAGGTGGGATTTAGTTTTTGTATAATTAGAAGTAAAGGTTTGGTATTTTTGGCTTTTAGTTTGCGTACATACCAATTAAACAATATTTCATTTTTTGGCATTTAAATTGATTAATTTAATTTAATTCTTTAATTTTGTTTTATAATGATATTTTTTGATGAATTTATTTTTATAAAAGTGCAAAAATCATTATCCATTTATTTAATAAATATTTGTTACTCAAGGTATGTAAATCATCAATTTTTTTTTATAATTCCAAAGTAATATCCAAAAAACTTTTCAATTTTGTTCAATCGGATAATTTTATTTTATAATTATTTAATAATTTATCGATCAATTTATTTTTAAATTTTATGTACAGAGCATCGTCAACTCAATGGACCTACATTTTATGGATGAAATGTTAGAATGTGGCCATGAAATGGGAATGGATACTGGTTATTATTTTTTATTATGTTATTAAAAACATAACATACACGTTCATAAAAAACAAACATGATGTACAAATGTTAATTTTTCTTTTGTTTTCAGAGCAAATTAGAAACGTATTGTTAACTAAAGATGATGAGAAACTTGGATGTATAAATGCCTGCGTGCTCAAGAAACTTGGTGCTGTAAGTATCCCAATTGTATTTTTTCTTACTATTTGAAGTTTTTTTTTTCAAAATTATAATAATTTTTTTTATGAAAAATATAAAATATTCTGTAATTTTGAAAATAAATTACAGATGGTTGATGGTAAATTACACGAGGACAATCTTTATGATGTACTAGAAAAGCACAAGGACACGATCTACAATTACGACGAAGTTAAAGAAGCTATTGAGGAGTGCTTCGATGAAGGTATATATAAATCTTAAATTTATAATATCACAAAAATTAACTAAAAATGCTATTAAAAAAAAAAAAATGATTCATGAAAAACTAAATCTCGCAATTCTCTCACACTTTACAGCCGAAGAAGAAGATCTACCGGAATGTCAACTAGCCCGTAAATTCTCAGTGTGCATGGACGAGCACATAAACAACAGTTAAAGATCGAAAAAGAAATCTTAAAATAACCTCAGACTCACTAGCGCCAACTACTACAACTACTACATAATAAAGCGCTAATCATTTGTATCCGCAATACCGTATGTAAACGTTATGTAAACGACCAATAATAAAGTAATAATACTAGTATCACACTTTAACACAAACAATTCTTTTTTTTTTTCATTTGCCTCAGAAATCTCTCACCATGCACATACATACATACATATGTACGTAATCGTGTGATATATCTTGGAATCGCGATTAATCGCTTTTTCCTTTTTCCTATATTTACTCTTTCCATACTCGATTTTAATGAAAACAGATTTTCTCGCGCGAATGAACGTTTAATGACCAAACGAGTAATATAACCTGTGGTGATTATTTTGGAATTAAGCTTTCGCCAATACGATTTTGGTAATCATTGATACGAATTGAGAATTAATCGAAAGCTCGCGATTTATTTTTGGTATTGTGATTTTGACAGTTATTAACAAATTTATCTAACTTTTTTTTTTTGATAAATTTTTGAGGATTATAGAAAAGAGAATATTATTAATTTGAAGAAAAAAAACTATAAATCGTATAAACTTTTGATCAGCTTATACAAATAAAGTTCAAACATAACGAAAAATATAAATGACAGAAAAATAATAGGTATCTCTCTTGAGTACAGATATAACATATATAATCCAGCTATATACCACTCTCGCTTAAATAAAACCAATCAAGTATTACCACAATTCATTTTCACACTCAATTCTACACTCGTATACTAACAACAATCAAGTTTACAAATCCTTTCCAATCTTCACACCATCAAAGCTCAAGCTCAAGCTTTTTCTCTCAACAAAAGAAATTTTACCAACCAAAAAAAAAGAAAAAAAAAGGAACCTGTTCTGTTGTCTTTCCAAATGAAAATCAAAAGCCCTTAATCCCCGACAAATCATCCAGCCGATCTCGCAATTAGTCGAGCTTCCACTGGACCACCTCTCTCTCTCTCTCTCTCTCTCTATCTCACTCTCACACATACATACATACATATACACAAACTCACCCTTATTCTCCTCAAGTCCAAAGAACGTGAGCGTATCCAGCCGCAAGCCCTTCGCAGTTCGAGCTTTTGCGGATATAACGTCAACCAATAACCCACGTGCAAGCTCTCGCTTTCATCCGTATGGCTACCTCTCCCCTTCTTCTATATGGCGCGTGATTTATATGGAAAGCGCGCGGAATCCGAACAATGTTAATTTCGCGTCTCGTATACCTATTCCTCCTTCCTTCCCTTTCTACGTATGGGGTTTCAACGGGCCTTTAGCCCGCAAATATACGAGTTTCTGGGACCACCATATAGGAGGGATATGCGCTTTTACCCTACGGGTATTATAACCACTGCGTAACTGTGGTGCCACTCTCTCTCTCTCTCTCTCTCTCTCTCTCTCTCACTTTCTCGTTTCTTTTTTTTTCGTCTTATGCTACTTGCTAAGCCTTGCTTTATCTCTTGCCTCGTTACGTGCTCGTTGAGCTTTTTTTTGGTAGGTCCGAGCTTTTACCTTTTTTTTTTCTTTTCTTTTTCTTTTTTTTTTCTTTGGTCTAGAAGGGATGAATTTTGATGGTATATACATATACAGTAGAAGGAGAGATTAAAATTTATAAATACTGGGATATAGTATATGTATTGGAAAATGAGAGGGTTTTGTAGGATGTTGGAGCTTTTTTGAGAGTAAACGTATAAATGGGAAAGATGAAATTTTTTTTTTATTCGAAAAGAGCAGTATCGTAGTAGCGTAGATGAAGAATCGAAAAGAGTATATTTGGTTGGGATAAAAAAGTAATTGGATGAAAAAATTGAGTGCACTACGCTTTTTTAAAAATTTTTAATAATACGATATTTTATAAATAAAAAATAATATTACATCTCTCTTGTTAGTAATTAAAAAATATTTAAAAATAAAAAAAAAATAAAAAAATTGTAATATTATCACACAACATAAGCTACACCAGTCCAAGCTTATAAACTGTCCTGTACTTTAACATACTCTCTGACCCCTCTCTCTCTCTCTCTTTCTCTCGGTCACATTATTTCCACGATTACTCGACCATTTATTTAACTTACGCACGAGCGATTATTTTAATGAGTTTGATTTTCAAATACATACATACATACACAAAATATCATACAACGTCACCCTACCCATAGTATATATACATATATACAGTTAAACTCTACAAATACCTTCGGGCACCATATTTCACGGACAAGCGCAATATAATTGCAAAAGCTCTCCCTTTCCCTTCCACCTCATCCTCTTTCCCTTTCTCTACCTACGAAAATTCAACTTCCAAACACCAAGCGTCAACAGAGAGAGAGAGAGAGAGAGAGAAAGAGGGAATGATACTATATTTTCCAACCAGTCTACTATAACAAAAACTAACGTCCATCCCGATGATAGCCAGCTTCTATAGTCTGGACTGTAGTTCGTTGATTCAAATTGTCGCATTACACGCGATATCGCATGTGTCTGTATTGTACTATACTTTACTATATACTGATCCGTTGCAGACTCTCCGAGACTTTAATTTACAGAGTATAGATTACGCTTGATGTTTGAGATGCTGTAAGGAAGCTGTATGGATGTAGGTATACTTGGGTTAATTTCATTGACCTTCCGTACACCTTATTATTGTAGGAAATGTAAGGCTATATGTTTGCCCTTGGTAATTACGTGGTTTTCTATAGGTATAACCCAAACTTTTCCGTTAGTATATACCTACTGTGAAGGTATACCTATAGATGATACTGTGTGGGTTTTTTTATTGTCCCTGTGGATAAAATTCCCCTTTCGAGTTTTTGAAACTTTATTACATCAGAACAGTGAAAAGTGATTTTTGATGGTAAAAGGGTAAGAGATGGAAAGAGAGCTTTTTTCACGGGTTTTCGCATTTTACTGTGTATTGTTAAACGATTAATGACGGATGGCTACTCTGACTTCATCATTTTGAAAATTAACAGTTTATTCACTGAATCAAACATTCCGTAAATATAATTTCACTCTTTGTATCTCGTCAAATTGTCAAAGAGAAATATTACCTTTATCAAATTTAATACCCCAATCTTTTTCTCTACTGTATATATATTTTTTTTATGTTTATTTTTTATTTATTAAAAAAAAAGTTGTAGAGGTAAAAAAAACGATAGGCTTCGAGCTTTAAATTAAAAAAAAAAAAAAATTCAATCAACTCGAAATTTAAAGCAGTACATGTATCGCGTTTCGTTTCGAAATTGCACACATATACATATAGTCAGCCATAGTAGAAAGCTTTATCGAAATGCACCCCTCTATATTTTTTTTTTGGCCCTTCATTCTGATGCACAGACATGCGCTTCGTAAAAAAAAAAATGTAGCTTTAACACTAGCAAGTCCGTATAGTGTGATGGCGGGTGAAAAAAAGGGGGGGAAGGGAGGAACCTTTGCGAAAATTAATTTCAGCACGAAACTGCAATCTCTTTCGCATTTTGTTTTCATCTTTGTGATTCTGCTATGTCGATTATGCATGAGCCTCTTTTCAAGCACAATATACTTTTTTTTATTCTCACATATCCTTCGAAATTAATATAAAGCTGACAAAGAATTTCACGTCATACAAAAGCATATTTTTTAATTTTTAACAGTCGACTAAATTCTTTCATCTATACCCCTATATACCCTTATCTTATATAATCCTGTGATCAGTATTCAAGCAAGCTGATACCAATATACCAGACAAATTTTATCGGTTATATATCGACATTAAACAAAAGACACGTCTAAATGGATATGCATATATGCCATACGCGTAGAAACGTGCTTATACTTAGAACACGTTTATTTTGTTCTTTAATATGAAAACTAAACTACACTAATTTTAACCATTATTTCGTAATATAATCTACGTGTAATAATTACTTCCTTTAAAAGCTCAGCTTTAATCCTAACGAGAGGTGCATCTCACACCAAAAGCTTTACTTTTACATATCGGTTACACACAGTGAATTAAACTTAAGCTCAGATCATGAGCTTGCAAGCTTTTAAGCAAAGCTTGGTTGATATGTATATACATACATATATATCCGTACGTGATATAATGAAGTATAAGAGAGATGATCTCGTGTAAGCTTGATTTGTTTAGTGTTCGTGTGAGGGGTATAAGTTTGATGAAGCTGATGAGACTAGTCAGGAAGATTAATTATTCAGGTTGGTTAAGACCGAAGGGTGAGAATGTTTATAAAGAAAGACAAGAGTAAAAGTCTCTGACTAGTGAGCTTTTATCTATGTATTTTTGTTTATCACGTTTATATAATCCTTTTGTTTTTATATTCTTTTTTTCTCACATTATTATAATTCAAATAAAAGCTCACGCTTTATAATAAAATTTAACATCATACAAACATGTATTTAAAAAAACTCTCACTTCAAATTAAAAAAAAAAGCTCACAATACACAGCATATTTACACACCATCTTCAATTCTTTAAATAAACCGTTAGAAATTCGTATATAACCATAAACCTATTGTATATATAAAGTAGAATTAAAAATCATCTGCAATTGCAGTCAGTAGTAGTAGTAGTCTGAAAAGTATTCACCAAGTATAGAGAGGTAAGAAAAGAAGACTCTAGAAAGGAAATATAAGCAAGCGCAGTATAGCAGCACTTCAATTACGTATAGTAGCACACAGCTTATACACAATTATAGCTATCTTCTTCTTTCCTATGGTATACAGAAGCATCTAAAGGAGAAGGCCTGCTACTGCCTGGCAATTGCGTCTGTTAGAGGATCGGCAGCGTTTTCGGAATAATTTAATTAGCGAAAGAGAGAGAGAGAGAGAGAGAGAGAGAGAGAGAGAGAGAGAGAGAAGTCTAAACCGTAGTCAAGCAGCTATACACAGCATCAGTAGCAGCAGTAGTAGTTGGGTATATAGTGGTCCCGTGGGTTTAATAGCCTTACTCTCTCTCTCTCTCTACTCGCGAAGAGACGTCGCCGGAATGATGGTAGACGTACACGCGATACACTCTTGGATGTATATATCGGGATAACGAGAATGATCGTACTACCGTGTGTCTGTATATCGTCTAACGAGCTGCGTCTTCTCGATGCCTCTTTTCCTTTATATGTTATATGCTTGAGTGCATGATGTTTTAGATGTGTATATAGAGAAGAATTGTTGGTATATATTGGTGGATGTATAGATGTGTATGGATTTACCGTTGGCTTATTGTATAAGGTAATTGATGTAGGAAGATGAGGGTTAATTTTTTTTTTTGAGGGAGGGGGTGAGAGTAGTGAGAGTTTAATGTTTAGGGAATTTTTATTATGTTGTGGTGGGATTTTTTTTTTGAGATAGTTAAGTTTGGAAGATTTATTGGTGGTGGATTTTTTTTTTATAAGGGAGAAGAGTTTTTTTTTATTTTATTGATAGAGTTATTGGTGAAAGGTATAAATAAAAATCAAAATGAATATAGTTGGAATATGGTCTATGAGGAAGTTGTTGAAAAAAAAGGTAGATAAATATTTTATGCGAGTTTGATGTGTTTGAAAAAGAAAAGGGAAAAAACTTGATTATATAGAAAAAAATTATTGAATTTTCAAAGTTAAAATACACGCAGATATTCAAAAGCCATTCAAAGTATATAAAATTCTTGACAAACTTTCAATTTTGTAAGTTTCAAAAAAAAAAAAAAAAAAAACAACCGGAAAGGAAAGAGAAGGAGAGACATTCTAAAAGTTTTTACAAAGCTTTCGAAGGGATTACATTTACAATTCTATACTTTTGATCCACCGCGGGTCAAGGGAAAAAGGAGTCAGTCTTTCGTCCAGTCAATGGACGTAAAAGAAGAAAATTCGAGATACACCACCTTGGACCTCGAAAACTCAGTTAAAGAACGAGAAAAAAAAATAAAAATAAAATAAAAAAAAGAAGAGAGAGAGAGAGAGAGTAAAGGAGGGTAAAGGTTCTTACATATATATACGCTCGTTTAGCCACAAAATCCAAGAGGGACTACAACGGAAATGGTCCTCAACGCACTTGGACCTTTGAATCCTAAATGTAAATGGCAATTCTCGAAGTTTTAACCGACAAACCTTTCCTCTCTCTGTCTTACACAGCATCCAAAAAAAGAAAAGAAGAAAGAGGCGCATATGTCCATCGCAGGCTCTGCTGTGGCAAAAAGGTTAAACTTTTTAATTAAAAAGTAAGCGCCCCTTCGTTTGTATACATGCTTCCTTTTTTTTTCCTGAACATATACACAGATACATATACGTACATTCCAGACTGTTGATTGTACCATTGGGATAAACCGTCAGTTCGTCTTTTACTATATACTCTTATATATAGGCATTCGCAAGCTTTATTATTATTCATTTGATATATCGATGAAAAAAAAAAACTTACGGATTATTTGCCAATTTTTTTTTTTAACTTTTGTTGTATTTTGTAGAAGAAAAAATAAGTTTTCTTGGGTTTAAGAATGATATTATATAGAGTAAAAAAAGAGCGCGACTTTGATAATACGAGAAGCTGAACGAAATGTAAGGCCTTTCTTGGGTATATAACGAGGCGCAATTGTCGTGGGAGATTGGACTTTTTTAACGAGACGAATCTTAAATTCCCCTGAGGCTTACTCTTTTTTTTCTTTTTCTTCTTATTCATTTTTTTTTCGTTGTTGGTATGTAAAGCTTGAAATTCTTGATAGCTAACTAATATAAATATTGATAAATTTTTGTAGAAACCTAATAAAATTATAATATTGAATATTTAAAATATTAAAAATATTTTTTAAAATAACAAAACGAAATAATCTTCCAGTATTTCAAATCAAGCATACGACACATCCACGAAAATATCAAACTATAAATCAGACACATGATATAACACAAGAGCCATCATCACGAAAAGACACCTCATCTTACAACAACACATACACTCACTCTCATCGAAAAGACGACGTATAGTCAACGATACAAAAGGCTCATCCCAAAGAAAACCTTCAACCTTCTCTCACGTTGAAACTCTTGTTCTTGTACTCTTGCAAGAGATTAATCCTCCACCTTTCTCTCTTACTCTCTCACTCATCTATATACAGAGTCTCGTCAATGCCGTCTTGATTAATCGCAGCCTTGCAAGTTCTTCTCCCCTTATTTCAAAAACCGCGTACATATAATACTCTATATATGTATATAAATACCACAGCAGCCCTTTTCTCAACTTTCCTGCGTATGAATAATTTCGCGAATTTCAGTACTCGATTCTAACACTATACGCAAGTATATATATACATCAACCACCTTTTCTCTTACTTTCCCTTACTTTTAAACGTAACTACTCTATCAGACTACAACTTCGTGTATAGTCGCGAGAATAATTCACGCGACGACACGCACTTTCTTATATATATCCACCTTTAGTCTTTTTCTTTTTTTTGCTCTTATATATTTCTCAGACGCCCCCTTTTTGGGTTATACGCGTCTTTTTTTTTTCTTTTCTTACTTTCGTTATCGGAGCTTTACGTGTCACTGAGTTTTTGGTAAGAAAATTTTTGAAATGTAGCTCAGGGATTTTATCGTTTATGAGTCTATATTATTATTATATATATACGTGGGTGTGTAATATCTTTATTGCTTACGCTTACGTGAATTTTTTTTTAAGATAAAATGTCTAAATTATTAAAATTATTATAATCAATATGTCAGATGTTAAGATTAAAATATAGCTTTAATTGAAAATTAAACTTCCTATTACTCTTCCTCTTTTTTTTTTCATCAAGATAAATTAATTACGAAAATATATTTCTATTATATGCAAATCACGTACAATAATTCATTTCTTACCCAAACAAAAAAAAAACTTTTTCAAAGAAAACCCTCCTTTTGGTTATTCTTTGACTTTTCCATATTAAAGCTTTTCCTTTCAGTTTTACTTATATATATAATAAAACAAGCTAAAGCAATCAAGCTATACTACCGGGTTTTTAAGAGCGTAACAAATTACTTCTCATTTTTCATGTACGTGGAAACGTGATTAAACGACAAATTGATTTGCCAATTACAACTGCACTATATTGTATAATACCCCCCCTCATCTTCTCTTGTATACCGATTCCGTTTTCTTCTTATGTTACAATATAAAGGGTCTGCTGTAAGAAAGGTGGATATATATAGTAGGATAAAGAAGGGAGGTTGACTAATGCGGAACGTGCTTTGGCTTTTTTATAACTTTTTTTTTCTCCCCCATACCAACTTTTCTTTTCTCTATTTCCCCAATTTTTTTTTTTTTTACCCTTCTTTGCTTAATTCTTTTTTTTTGGAATGTTGTGTTTTTTTATTCGCTACTACTGTTTGTAAACTTGGGGTATACGATTTTTTTTTGTTGATTTTGGAGAAATGCGTTTTTTATGGTGTTTATATTTTTTTGTTTGGGGTTTTAATCGAATTTGGGTGTGTTTGATAAAATTTATGCTTATGAGTAATGTGTAGTTAATTTATTTTCATGTTAGATTTTAATAAGTATGTGGGTTGGTAATAAAATGATATTTTATGTTAGATAAGTAATGTGATAATTTTATTACCAGAGAAATGTATGATATGTGTTGAAATGGATTTTTCTGAGCTAGAATTCACGTATACCTGTAATATAAAAGAAAATTAATGATTAGAAAAGATGTATTTAAGTTTTAATGTTTAATATCTTATATATTTTATGATGATTCGACTGGGAGATTTTGTAAAATTAAAATTAAGAATTGTAAAAATGAGTACGCCAAGTTTCAAATTAGGTTGCTCAATGAGCAACAAGTAAAAATCATTTATTTTTTAAATTATTTTTACAACATATAATATTTTATTAATTTCTCCTGATTTTTTTTTTTTTTTTTTTTGGCATCTTGATCTACACTCCTTTAACAATTTGATAAATTATCTTATCAAAAAACTTATCCAGTGTTTCTAGTTGTTTTCGCCTGTCAATCCCTTTAGCAAGCCTCTTCACTACAGTCTCTAATGGCGTATTCTTCTTTGCTGGTCTTATATTTGATAATTTCATAAAATCGAATAGCTCTTTTTGTTTATTTTCTACACTCAATATATCTATATGGTTTGTTATTGAAAACTTATATTTTTCGATAAATTCAATTTTTTCATGTATCATTGATAAAATAAATTCTATAAAATCGATCTCGGTTGATAGCTTTTTGCTTTGTGTTGAATAATAATGCTCAATTGCATCTTTGGTTGAGTTATTTAAAAGTTCTGTATAATAATTAAGTTTACGTGTATATTTCGACTGTTTTTCTTTTGATAAATATTTTGCATCTGGCGACTCTATTATATCATTCAATTTTTTTATTTGCACCTCCGTTATTTTATTTCTATCATCTGGGCTTAACTCTGACCAATATGGTTCCAATTTATTTAAATTTTTACTAGCTTCAAACACGTATTTGTCTGATTTTTTTGTTAATTTTGTTTTACAATCTGAAATGCCGAAAATTAAAAATAATTATTAATGAAAAACTTTGTCAATTTTTATAATATATTTTTTATTTAATTATCTATAATTTACCTTTAGTTTCCACAGAAAATATAATTAAAACTAATGTAGCAATAATCCAAACTATTTTTATAAACATAATATTGTAAATGTAAAAGACGTAAATTTTATTTTGATAGACACTGACTTCTACTAGTTAAGTTTAAGTTTTCGTACTTTATAGTCGTAAAAATGTATAAATTCAAAAAAAGTGAGTCTTTGTTAGCAATAATGTAACGAAGTAGGTTATTACGACATTAACTTATGTGTTATTCATTTACGCATTTTAAAAGTTAAAAAAGAAAGTCAAAAGGTTAAAAACGTTTGTTCAATTTCTACGAAAAAATTCCAAAAAGTATGATTGAAACAGCTGCTGATAAAAAATGAAAAAACCGATGATAAAATAATAATTATTGAATATGCTAATCGAAAAAATAGTGATGAAAAATGAAATTAGAACGAAAAAATAAGCATGAAAAAATTTGAAATTTATATATCTCAAAAAATACTAGATTTTATAAAAAAAATAAATTTTTACTAGAAGAAAAACGTGAAATATAAGATGAGATGATTCATGCAAACACATAAGATAAATACAAAGTATAAAAATTGTTTAAATACGTAATAAAAATTTATTTATCAATTATAAATTAAGAAAGTTCAGTACAATTTTATTTTTATTCTTAAAAAAAAATAATAATTGAATAATTGACCAATTTTCTGTATATCAACTGATTTTTCTGGTTTTGCATATTTTTTTTCTAGTTTTTGACAACCTTGCCTTTTTTGATATCCTCACCCATGAAGCCCCCAAGCTCTAGTTGTAATTGTTTAATTTTCCTTTATCCTCATCCACTTTACCCTTATTCTTATCATCTTTAGCCTCCTGATTTATTTGCAACTTGTTCTATTTTTCATCAGAAATACTATATAGTACCTTAGTAAAAAACTGATCTATAGTCTTTATATTTTTGTATCTAAGTTTTCCTTTATCTAGCCTTTTTATTAAGTCATCTAATGGCATACCCTTATATGCCGGCTGTATTTTTGGTAACTTCATAATATAAGCTAGATCCTTTCCTCTTTTTTTAATATCCTCAAGTATTGATGAATTATTTGGTGTTGGTATTGAATACCAATATGTTTCAATAAATTCAATTTTTTCACGTAACATCGGTAAAAGAAAAGTTATTGAATCGATCACTTTTGCAAGACTAACATTTTTCTTATTGTAATAATCATTCATTGTTTGAATAGAAAAATCCTTTAAAGCATATAAATTCTTCCATAGCAACTTTGTATCACTGACACGTGTTGGTCCGGTTATGTTTATTGCTTCTGGTGCCAAATTCTTTTGATAAGTTTCAATATCTACTTGATAACCTTTTATTGTTTCTCTATAATGTTCGGTAAAATCTGACCAATATTTTTTCATTTTCCCTAAACGTATATCTATTTCTTTGTAAACTCGATGTGACTCTCGCAGTAACCATAATAATTTGTCGACATCGTCGACATTGTATGGATCTATCTCTCGAAAAACCCTCCAATAATATTCTTTTTCTTCTAAATAGTCTAAAATTAATAATAATTAAATTTATTGTTACGATGATGTAACGTAATAAAATAGGTAGAATTTTTTTACAAGTTATACATAATTTCTAAGTTTTAATAAATACACATAAATTGAAATTTACAATGAATTAAAAATAATAAATTTTAATTTTACAAAAGTTATTAATATTAAGATATAAAATTCTTAGACTGTAATTGATATTTAAATAATTAAAATTATAATATACCTTCACTTTCTTCAGAAATAATAATCAAAGTCAAAAAAGTTATAATCCAAACTATTTTCATAAACATAACGTTTTAATAATATTAGAAATTTAAAAGACGTAAATTTTATTTTGATACACACTGACTTCTATCTGTTAACTCTTAACTTCTCGTACTATATGTAATTGATATCTATTTGTAAAAATGTATAAATTTGAAAAAAAAATTAGTGTCTTTGTTAACAATAATGTAACGAAGTAGGTTATTACGACATTAACTTATGTGTTATTCATTTACGCATTTTAATAATTAAAAAAAGACGTCGAAAGGTTAAACCTCAAAAACATGTGTTCAATTTCTACGAGAAAATTCCAAAAAGTATGATTCAAACAGCTGCTGATAAAAAAAATGAAAAAACTAATTTAAATAAAAATTATTGGATATGCTAATCCAATCAAATAAAGCATCGACTAATAAATTTTCTGAAAAGAGTCGATTTTTGTCATGATATTTTCTTAAGGTAACTGATAAACTTTATATAATATCGTATGCGTGAATTAATGTTAATTTTTAAAAAAATAAGCACCTAAAAATTCGAAATTCATATATCTTAATAAATACTAGATTTAATATAAAAAAAAAATTAATTTAAATTACGAAAAAACGCGAAAACACGTAATTAAAATTTATTAAAAATAAAATAGAAATTTATTAATCAATTATACAATGAGAAAGTTGAGTCCAATTTTATTTTCACACAAATTAAATTTGCCTTCATTTTTATCCACTTTACCCTTGTTATTCTTATCTTTGTCCTCTCGATTCGTTTACAACTTCAAATATTTTTCATCATAAACACTATATAGCACCTTATTATATAACTGATCTATAGCCTTTAATTTTTTACTTCTAATCTTCGCTTCACCAAGCCTTATCAATAAATTTTCCAATGTCGTGTCCTCATCTGGTGGACGTATTTTTGGTGAGTTTTTAATGTCAAGTACCTCATGAGCTTTATCTCTTATATAATAATATACATTACTTCTATATTCCTCGTAGTATACATAATCTCGTATTATTAAACGAAACTTTTTGAAATATAGATATTTTTTAAGTATATATGATACCATAAATTTTATAAAATCCATCTCTTTCGAAAGCTTCTTATTTTGAACTGAATAATAATAGGCAAATGCATCTTTGGTTGAGTTATTTAAAAGTTCTGTATAATAATTAAGTTTACGTGTATATTTCGACTGTTTTTCTTTTGATAAATATTTTGCACCTGGCGACTCTATTACATCATTTAAATTTTTTATTTTTATTTGTATATCCGTTATTTTTTTTCTATGATATGGTTTTAACTCTGACCAATATGGTTCCAATTCAGTTAAATTTTGGCTTGCTTCGAAAACGTTTTTGTCTGCTTCTTTTATTTCGTTTTCACTATCTGAAGTACCTTAAATTATAAATAATTTTAAATTCATTATTACGATAAAACGTAGCATAATTTATAAAATAAAATTTATATTAATTTATCTAAAATAATAATGTACCTTTAGTTTCTACAGAAAATATAATTAAAGCCAAAAAAGCAATTGTCCAAACTATTTTTGAAGACATAACGTTTTAACAATATTGAAAATTTTAAAAATTTTAATTGTTACGACACGAATTCACTTCTACTTGTTAACTATAAGTTTTTGTACTGTATATAACTGATATCTATTCGTAAAAATGTATAAATTTGGTAAAACCGAGTCTCGTTGTTAGCAATAATGTTATGAAATAGGTTATTACGATATTAACTTATGTGTTATTCATTTACGCATTTTAAAAATTGAAAAAAGTCAAAAGGTTAAAAACGTTTATTTAATTACTATGAAAAAATTCCAAAAAGTATGATTGAAACAGCTGCTGATAAAAAATGAAAAAGCCAATAAAATAATGATTATTGAATATGCTAATCGAAAAAATAATGATGAAAAATGATATTAGAACGAAAAAATAAGCATGAAAAAATTTGAAATTTATATATCTAAAAAAATACGAGATCTCATATAAAAAATAAATGTTTACTATGCTTGAAAGATAAAATAAGAATTTATTAAGCAATTATAAATTAAAATTTAAAGACAATTTTATTTTTATACTTAAATATAATAATAATTAAATGATTGGACAATTTTCTGTTTTTCAACTAGACAACTTATTTTCCTAATCTTGTAAATCATATTTTCGTTTTTCACATCCTCGACTACTGCATCCTAGCCCTTTTTACGTTCCATAGCCCCGATAAAAATGTTAAATTTGCATTTGTCTTTCTCACTATACCCTTGTTCTTGTTATTACTGACCTCCTAATTTTTTACAGCTCAATCTATTTGCCATTGAAAATACTATACATAATTTCAGTGAAATACACATCTAGAGCCTTTAGATTTTTACACCTATTCTCTCCTTTTTTTATCCTTTTTTTTATGTCCTCTAATGGCGTATCCTTTTTGGCCGGCTGCATTTTTGGTAACTTTATAATATGAACTACATCATTTCCTTTCCTTTTTATATCTTCAAGGATAGATGAATTATTTGCTGATTTTGGCATTGAATACCAATATTTTTCAATAAATTTAATTTTTTTAATTAATATTGATGAAAAAAAAGCTATTGAATCGATTTCTTTTGCAAGCTTTTCGTTTAGCAATAAATAATAATACTCAATTGCTTCTTTGGTTGTGATATTTAAAAGTTCTACATAATGTTTGCGTGCACGAGACCACTCTTCTATATCCGAACAGTTTGAAGTTGAGTTTATTTTCTCATCCAAATCTTTTATATTAATTTGTAAACCTTGTATTTCTTCTCTATAAAGTGGGGTCAACTCTGACCAATATGATTTTAATTCCTTTATATTTTTATCTGTTTCTATTCGCATATACTCTGATTTTTCTATCCATTTACTTCTTTTATCTGAAGAGCCTATAAAATTACAAAATAATTAAAATTATTGTTATGATGATATAACGTATCAAAATATGAAAAAATTTTATTAGTAGACATGCATTATTTTTGTGTCAATAAATACACATGAATTATAAAAATATATTCAACTTTTTCTTTAAATTTTATAAACCTTAAGATTTTTAAATTTATAGAATGTAATTAAAATTAAAATGTACCTTTTATTTCTACAGAAAATATAATTATAATCAAAAAAGTTATGATAAAAATTATTTTTGTAGACATAATGTTCTTATAATATTAAAAATCTAAAACACTAAAATTTTATTTTGATACACACTGACTTCTGTCTGTTAACTATAAGTTTTTGTAATGTATATAACTGATATCTAGTCGTAAAAATGTATCGATTTAAAAAAAAAAAATGAGTGTCTTTGTTAACAATAATGTAATGAAGTAGGTTATAACGATATTAATTTATCATGTGTTATTCATCTGCGTATTTTAAAAATGAAAAAAAAGACGTTTGTACAATTTCTACCAGAGAATTCTAAAAAATTATTCTTGAAACAGCTGCTGATAAAAAAAATGAAAAAAGCTGATTCAAACGATGATTATTGAAATGCTAATCGAAAAAAAGATGAAAAAATGAAATGAGAACGAAAAAATAAGTATGAATATATTTGAAATTCATATTTTTTAAAAAATACTATATATTTAATATAAAAAATAAATTTTTTATTACGAAAAATATATGATAATATTATGCAAATCCATATAACAAATAAATACAAAGTACAAAAATTGTTGAAAATTATTCAAATACGTAACAAAAATTTATTAATCAATTATAAATTGAGAAAATTGAAATAATAATTAATTTTGCCTTCCATATCCCTGTTCTCCTAGTCCAAGACGTAATTGTTTAATATTCCTTTTGTCCTCATCCACTTTATCTTTTCTCTTCTTCTTATCACCATTGACATCCCAATTCATTTGCAGCCTGTTCTATTTTTCATCAGCAATACTATAAATTATCTCAGTGAAAAACTGATCTAGAGCCTTGACATTTTTACACCTGACGTTCGCTTCACCTAATTTTTTTAATACCTCCTCTATTGGCGTATCATTATGTGCTGGCTGAATTTCTGGTAATTTTATATTATAAGAAACTTCCTTACTTTTTTTTTTTACATCCTCAAGAATAGTAGAATTATTTGCTGATGCTGATATTGAATACCAATATTTTTCAATAAATTTAACTTTTTTACGTAACATCGGTAAAATTAAATTTGTTGTATCGACCGCTTTTGCAAGCTTTTCCCTTTTCGTTAAATGATAATTGTCAAATGCTTGATTGGTCAATTCTATTAATTGCTCTGCATGAATAAGGATAAGATCAACTGCATCCATCCGCTCTTTTGTTTTCATAGTATGATAACCAAAAAATATCATATCTGAATCGTATATCTTCTTATTTTTTTCAATAACATCTTGCAAAACTTTTATTTTTTCTTCATAAAGTGGGGCTAACTCTGACCAATATGGTTTTATTTTCTCTAAATTTACATCTACCACTTTTAGCCTTTTAACTGACCAATCTTTCATATACTTAAGCGTATCTTCTGGATCAGCTAAAATAACAAATAATTATATTTATTATTATTACGATGATATAACGTAACAGAATATATAAAATTTTAGATATACGTATAATTTTAAGGTTTTAATAAATACACATGAATTTTAATTGACAATTAATTAAAAAATAAATAAATAAATTTGACTTTTACTTAAAGGCTTCCCGATATTGAAATGTAAAATTTTTTAAAATGTTGTTAATATTTAAATAATTAAAATTACAATGTACCATTTTTCTTTAGAAGTGACGGAATAGTGTAGAAATATTCTAAAGGTGGAACTTTATCTTTATCATACTCAAGTTTAACTGAAGTTGTCAAATGTAAAAAAGTTATAATCAAAAATATTTTTATAAACATAACGTTTCAATATAATATTGAAAACCTAAAAAAAACTTAATTTATGTAACGATACAAATTAACATCTACTTGTTAACTGTAACTTCACGTATATAAAACTGATAATATAACCTTACAAATGTATAAATTAGACATGTACTGGTGTGTTTTTAAAAAAATTGTACAATAATCTATCTATTACAATCTTTCATAATCTGCTTCAAACAGCTATGAATAAATAATTAATGAGCCAATATTAAAAAAAAAATACTCATCTGTATCGATTGATAAAAATTTTAAACACATCACAGATGTTCATAAAAATTTTTATTATTTTCTTAAGTTTGACATTCAGTTCACAATAGTTTTTTCATAATTTTTATATTTTACCTTTAAAGCGTTTATTTTCAAATTTTTTTAATATAACATACACACCATACAGTACTAAATTTTTTAAAATTATACTCTCCCAGTAAAATTAAAACGACCTCATATCCATCCTTACCCATCCAAATCAATCCCTACCAAAGAACCTATATTTCGCCTATGGGCATATTCTCTCCCATCTAAAATCTCTCTCAACTTCCCCCTCCCTTCTCTCCCAAAACTTTCTGTTTTGAGACATCGTCCTTTTTGGCTGTTAACGAAAAGTCCAAGCATTCACATACACACACACATTTACATTTACATTCACTTAAAATCCAAGCTTTACCTTTACACAGAGAAGCATAAAGTTCGATCGATGTCCTCCTTTAAATGGCTGCAGGCTCTTCTCAGCACGTCTGTATAGCAACCAAAAGCTCTTCCCTTTCTCTCTTATTCTCAAGATGCTTGGGTATAGGCTCTTGAAAGCCTTAAGGGATGAGAGAACGAACGTCTTGCGAGTTTGCTATATAACCTTTACCGGTTAATTGGACCTGGCGGACGCTTTTTCGCAACTATATCTCTTCTTGTTGCAAACCCTCTATATATACTTACTCTATAGGGGGGGTGGTTCTTGCTTCTGTACCATTGATTTATCGAGGGGGAGGAGATGAGTTTATGAGAAAAGGGGGGGGGGGGTTTCTTAAGATTGTGCTATGTCTAGTTTAAGCTGAGATGAAGCTAATGTTTGATGCTTTGTCGTTTATGTTATTGATGGTAAATTATTTTTGATGTTTACTAAATATTGACTTTATTATTTTTTTTAGATTAATTGATGTGTATGGTATTGATGACTTTGTTAGATTGTTTTTTTTTTTTTTGTTTAGTCTAGTAGATGATAATCCTTGTTTACTTATTCTCGTTCTCGCTGTTGTTTTGATGTAAGATTATATTATTATGAATTGAATAAAGAAGAAATTGAATAAATTATCCTTTTAAAATTTATTCAAAAACCATCTGTCACCAATTATACAAAATATATATCATTCACTAACTAAAAAAAAAAGACAAAAAGCTATAATTCGTTATTCAAACAACTTTATATACAATCAATAAAAGTCAGTATCCTACCTACAACCCCTTCCCTAAAAAACAAAACTAAAACGAAAGAGTTTTGCAATTCTAAATGAAGAAGAAGAAGAAGAAGAAAATATCGCGTCTTCCAGAATTACACTTTTGCTTCGGAATTAAGTAGTCAAAACACGAACTAAAAAGAGCAAAAAGTATATCTTTCTCTCTTGCTCAAGTCAAAATGCAAATTTGAGAGAAACGATTTCAAGTGGCTTTTGCTGTTTCGGTGTTATAGACTTTATGAAGACGTGCTATGAACAGAAGCAGTAGCAGCAGCAGTTATGAGAATCAATCAAGGTTGCTATATGTAAGAACCTTTTCTGGCTTGGTTCCAATAAAACTTACTTTTTTAGTTCTTTTTAATTTCGCGCCTGTTCTGTTGTTAAGGTATAAAATTCAAAAATAATATCGATTAAAGTATTTTAGTATGTTTCTTCTATTTTCTATATTGCATAATGCATTATTTATTGTTTTTGTTTTTACCACTTGGTTTACCAAACTTACATTTAATTTTTCTTTTTTACAATTTTGTATAACGAAATTTTTATTATATCGCTAATACAAAAAACATCATTATCATCTAACCATAATTTCCATTAAAAAAAAACTAAAAATTTGTTATAAAAACAAAATTTGTTTGCGATATACACAGGATATATTTTAACAAACATCAGGAAAACTAAAATTGTCAAACTACCTATACAACAGTAAAGATATATGTACATACATATACAGTGCGGCTACCGGAAAATAGTGACCAAACCGACGACGCTCGTAAACGTTGTGGGTGTTATATACGTCTCGCGACATCAGTACCAGTATATAGGTACCACAGTATGGGAAGAGGGGTGGTTGTTATATTGCTATCCGGCTATTACAAACCGTAGAGAATCGACGTGACGCGACGTAGGTACATAATATATATTTTCCCTTTACACTCCAACCCTTTTTCAACTATGCTTTTGGCTAAACTTGTCTTTTACGAGCTTGCAAGTGTATATGTATAGGCTGGATGTTGGTTGGAAATATAATATCAGAATTATTATTATTTATGATGGATAGAAAGTTAATGGTACTGATTTTGATGATTATACTTTGAAATAAAAATTTTTAAGGGGTCTCGTTTTGACGTACATACACTTTAAGGATGTGACTGAATTGAAGTACACAAAGTTTGGCAAGTAGTTCTTGGGTCTTATCTGTAATTAATGATGTCGAGAGAGCTTAAAGAGCGAAAGCTCAAATACAAATCGATATGTTAAATTCTATTCCCAGACTGCACATTTTGAATTATTAAATTGATTAAATTAATTAATACAAATAATTTACAAAAATATTTTTAAAAAAAGCTCTTTTATTAACTTGATAAAAAAGCTTTTGCTTCAGTCAATTTGTTTACCCTCCTAATTTTCAACACTCCCAAAATATATATATAACTCTCTCCCTCTCTTTCTCTCTCTCTATCTTCCATCTCGGTTATTTTACGGTCAGCCATATAATCGTCAGAACAACTATCTCCGCGACTACCAGAGTGAGAACAAATTATCACACCAAGAGACTTTGGCAAAATTATGTCCAGACACTTCCACAGCCACTGCACCACCACCACCATCACCATCTCTCGTTTATGGCAGTCGCCTGTTTATTAGCTGTCGTTATACGACGAGGGGTATGCGACTATATACTTTACTAAAGCTAGAGAAAGTTCTTCGTATTATGTGTGTAGGATGAAAGGAAGGAAGGATGTGGGGTATAAAGTGAATGGGGGGGGGGGGGGGGGTAGGTTAATTTGCATTTTTGTTAAAGTTTTTATAACACTTGGTTGCACTTGGTTAAATGCTAAGTGTATGTTTGTGTCTTTTGTTTCTTCAACTGTTTTTTTTTCTCAGTGGTGTACTTGGAAATTAATTAAGCGAAAGGACTGAGTTTGGGGATGAGTAGATGAGGGGTATGGTGTTGAGATAATTGGAGAAAAACTTGCATTTTCTTGGATTACTGGTTTGAGAATTTTAAGTTGGATATTGTTTTTAGATGTTGTTTTTTTGAATTTTGAAGTGATTATGAAGTGTGTAAGTGTGTGGAGGATTGATGGTGCACAGGGGCTTTTGTATGCTGGAAGTGTTGCATATTGACAGGCAGTTTAATTAATTTGAAATATGTTCAATTTTTATTTATTTTATAATTATTTTGTAAATGGAACATTATTATTTTAATTATATAGGTATGATGTCAGAATAAAAACAAAGTGAATAATAATTATACGTTAATTAATTAAAATCTTTTGATGATTACTAATTAAATAAAATAAAATAAAATAAAAAAATTAAATTGTTTTATACGAATTAAACTTGAAAATCAACTAAATATAAAATTAAATTTATCCGTCATTCAAGAAAATTCTACCACGAATGAAAGAGAGAGAGAGAGAGAGAGAGAGAGAGAGATAATTTATTCAGTGTGCAATCACATTTTCCTTCCCGTTAGAAAACTTTACTTCTCTCTTTTCACCGAAAGAGAGAGAGAGAGAGAGAGAGACAGAGAAAGACACAGGTTGCAACTACTTTGCCGGCACTTTGCTGCTACCTACCTATTCTACCTTTTTGAAGCTCGAGTCTTCCAAGTACTATAAGAAAAGCTAAAGGAGCTTTTCAGAAGCAATAAACGAGGAAGCTTGTGGAATGAGGTAGGAATGGAGGGACGAGAGAGAGAGAGAGAGAGAGAAAAAAAGGAAAGTTGACGCTTTTTTCCTAAGTGCTCTCTTTCTCTTTATCTCACTCTCTCTTCTTACATTTTCACTTTCATAATAAAAAATAAAAATAAAAAAAAATATCAACTTTTTTTTATCAAAGTTTTTTTTGACAGTGATATTAAATATGATTACCCTTCCTCATCACTCCCCCCTCTCTTATCAACACATATTATCCAACTTTACCACCTCCAAAAATTAATTTAAAAAAAAAAAGAAAAAAAGAATTCCAACTAAATACTCTTCGACACTTGACGCAAACATTATCAAGAAACAGTCGCTTTACTTCCACTCACTCGCACTCTCTCTCTCTCTCCATCTCTAAACCCATCTTCAAAACCAGCTTTTCTCAAAGATCATCCCATTAGTCACGTACAATATCCCTCCTCTCTCTCTCTCTCTCTTACTCTCTATCTCCTTAAACTTAACAGAAGACTTCCACTCCTGCTTGTTGCCATTCCTCCTACCCTTCTGTATATATATATATATGTATATAACCAACGACAATCGCGATTGTCGGCGTGTAAAAGCCTACGCTTTAGTCTATCTACCTACCTACCCCCCCTCTACCTTTCCTTCCTTCCTTCCTTCCTTGCAAGCTCTTACACGCACCAAGAAAAGGGAAGAGTATATAGCATCAGCATCGAAGTTACATGGTATATATATACACCTAACATGTACACTATTGAGTTATCCTATAACGAGGTTACATCCGTTTCTCTCTCTCATCCCTATATAGAATACAAAACCCAGCTGAGGTTCCTAAATCTTTATTCTCTTTATTCATGTTCACATATATTATAAGATACCTAACTATATACAGGATTTGTTCGTCCAGAAAAAATAAATTAAAAAAAAAGAAAGAAAGAGAAGGGGGGAGGGGCTACTGGTCGTTGCATTAATTACCGTCTTTTGCCTTTGTCGCCATTTGGTGAGTTAAAGGAAGAGTTTGTCTGGAGGAGAGTAAGGGGAGGGTAAATGCGATTTTCTCTCCATTGTCAGAGTAGCCAGTGTCGCTTTGATCTACCACCGGCTAATTTGAATACTCGACCAGTATCAAGCTTTTCTTCTCTTCTCTATATATATGTATATTTTGGACAGAAGCTACTTTCACAACAACAAAGTGTGTGGATGACGATGCGTGCAAACAAATTGGCTTTCATGAAAATTTAAATATCTGTTATATGTGATTTCTTTTTTTTTTTTATTGGGAAAATAGAATAAAGTATATGTATTGGAGGAAATGAGATATTAAAAGAAACAAGTGAAAAATAAAATGATTTATACATTTTATCAATTTTCTTTAGGTACATAACGTTGATATGTACAAATCGTCACATTCGCAAAATCAAAGAAGTGAAATAAAAATAAAAAAAAAAGGTAAAATCTCAGACCAATCATTTCCTCGTCATATGGACACTATATAGCTGTGCGGGCACATATAACACACACACAATGGATAGACGTGAAACCGATATTGCTCGACTGGCTAATCCATCAACTTCCGTCTACCCTCCTTTTTTTCCTCTCTCTCTCTCTCTCTAGTCTCGATGTCCGTCTGCTTCACGGATTCTTTTTTTTTTCTTTTTGTATGTCTGCAAAGAAAGATCTGTGTAATCCTCACGTCGTCTGTATACATATATAGTTGCCTATATAGTGGTCGAGTGATGGGTAATTCGAAAATGATTTGTCCTTTGTATTTATATGTATGTGTGTATGGTGAATGGAAAAAAAGACTAAAGCTTTCAATGTGGTTGGACGTTGGACTTATACGACTGAGATACGGACAGGTGGTTTTGACATTTCATATATATAAAACGATATGCAACTTATTTTATTCTTTTCCATGTCTCGATATTATTTCTCACCTAGACAATATCAAATCGATTTTTTAAACTTAAAAAAAAATTAAATAATAATTTTCCTATAAACATTATCAATTTATTATCAATTTAATTCAACATTCCTAGCGTCATACCTTTCCTCTCACAAAATCTTAACCCACAAAATCCCACATATATATCATCATAACTTTCAACAGCCTCTATATATATCTCGATATCCATTACAGCCATTTTACCTAAGGTCCCTACTAGTAAGAGTCAAAAACAGTATACCTCCACAAATCATTACCTTCTCTCACCCTATATACATAGCTTTATATCTTTCCCTTTTCTCCCTTCATATATAACATAAGCACAATGTTCTTATACCAAGAGAGATCAAGAGAGTTCAAGACGTTTAAAGCCAAAACCCATCCTATATAACAAACCTAAAAGAAAGCAACCCCATATCAAGAAGTAAGGAAGGTACATAGGGAAAAGCTTCATCGTCTCCAAGACAAGGTAGAGAGAAACAGAGAGAGAACCTTATGCAAAACGACCTATCCTATATACCACCCTTCGATAGCAGCGTGTATTACACAAAGAGAGCGTATGTATATGTACCATGTATACGAAAAGCCAAAACTTATCTATAAATATATATAGTATAGGTGTCGAACTCGAAAGTTAACGCATCTCGTTATTTTCACTACCCTTATATACGATCAGAAGCGACGATTTCTAGCTTGTATAGGTATATAGATAGATAGATAAAGTTAAGAGAGAGAGAGAGAAACTTTCTGTATGTACATATTCCTTACCTTTGCTTCTTGACTTGTAAATCCTGTTGGTGAAGCTTTACTTTACTCTATAAAGGGCTATTGAAGAGTTTATACTATAGAGATAGAAAGAGAGAGAGAGAGAAGCTGGACTATCTGTATAACTGTGTGTTTTGGAAGTGTTAAGGTGTTGCTTGAGGATTTTAAAGGGATAATGTAGTATAGATGGAAAGGGTGGGGTATCATGTATATCGGAAATGTTTATATTAACTGTGAATGCTTTTGACTTGCTGAATGGTTTCATTGAGTTTGAGATAGTTTTTTTTTTTGGTTTGTTTTTGTTTTTGTTTGGTATTGTTATGGATAATTTATTTTTATTTAGTTTTTTTTTTATTTTTTTTTTTTAATTGTGTGATATTTCAGATTAGTTGTGTTTAATATAGAAATTATAATAAATTAACAATGTGTTATTAAGTTGTTAAAACTGATGTAAAAAGTGTATATGCTATTATAAGTGTTGTGTATGTGTGTGTGAAATAATAAAGAGGAAACAGGAAGAGAGATGAAGATGAGTATTACAATTGTTTTGAATTATAATTATTTTTTTCATAAATATAGAGGATCTGCTTCGTTCCTTCATTTAATGTCTTAATGGTACATTTGATATTTTTTTAAAAAAATATATATGTGTGTGATGTGATGTTAATAGAGATGAGTAAGCTGTGAAAATTATGTAACTTAATGTGTCATACAATATTATATACTTTTTAGTGACAGGATAGAACTACTAACTGTGTGGACGGATGTTTAGATAGTTTTATATAGTCTCTGGAGTTTGAAATATGTGGTGTTGGATTTTTATGTTTGTAGCTTTCGCTACGTTTGTAAGTGAATAGTATTAAATACATTTTTTAGATAATGATTAATTAAAAGATTTGTTTTTTTTTTTATTTTTAGAATTTTTCTGAATGTGGATCGAATTATTTTGAGGAATGTTTATTGGAAAGCAATGTTGCAAAAGGTTTTGTTAAATATTATGAGGTTTGAATATTTGTTGGTATGACAATTTTTGATTTAATAATGTATGAAAACATTTAAAATATTGTACAGATAAGCCAGTTGTTAATATGAATGATCCACAACTCAAGTGTTTTGATACGTGTGTATATAAAAAGAAGGGAGTGGTAAGTAAAACTTGAATTATTATTTTCAAAAAATAATGCAAAAATTTTTATTGTTTTTAGCTTAAAAATGGAAAAATTGATACAAGTGCACAATTTGATGCACTTAAAAAAAGTTACGGTGGAAGCTTGTCGACCTTGAAAGATTATGTACGATCTTGTGCCGCTACAGGTAAAATATATTTTTTTTGTAACTTTTATTTAAAATTAAATTTTTATTTTATTTTTCAGCAAATCAAATAAGTGATGAATGTGAAGTTGTGATTGCAATGAAAAAATGTATCTCAGAAAAAATTAAGGTTTAATTATATTGATATAATTTCGATTGTATACTGCCAAGAATGATCAACGCAAAAGACAAAATATAATAATAGTATTTTTCTGTAAATCAGAATAGAACGTGATATTATTTTAAGCCAAATTTAGCAATCTATTTATATAGTTATGTGATAAAAAATTTATGTACAATAAAATGTATTAAAAAAGAAATATTTTAAAAAATCTAACGCTGTATAAAGATATTTTGAAAATTTAAAGAACAATTTAATGTATTTTACCACTATACAGACTGTTTTGTTTATATTTTTTGTACCACTATCCTTACCCACGATTTAAAATTTATTGAAATTTAATTAGTTTGAGCACATAATGAATGCACATTGAATACTTTATTTTAATAAATGCATTTATTTAAATAATATTTTAATTTCTTATCAAACAACTTTTTTTATAATTTTGATTTATATTAGACTTATTACTTCTTAATAAAATTTTGAACGAAAGAACAATACCAGCATAATAAATCAAATAAAAAATTAAATCTTGAACCTTTTTTTCAATGAACAACAATCGCTATTATTAAACTGTCAAGTCAAAAATAGAAAACTTGACAAGAGATTTAATAACTTTAAGGAAAGCAGTAAAAAGAATATCTGGACAGGAAGTATAGAGTCGTGGGTCGTTAGGAGAAAGTAAGACTGTGTCAAAGACATTCGATGATTTGTGAGCGCACAAGCCGTGCGAGAAGAATTGCTTTTGCTCGTGAAATGACAAAATACACGAAAGTCCAAATAACTGGAGCAACGAATCGTAATATGACGGAATTGCAAGATATTATAATTTATGTGTTGTATTTACGATAAAGTAAACATGTTGTTATATAATACATTGATTTTTATGAATTTTACTTTTATGGTAGTTATCGAGGGTATTAGTTTTATTAATATTGGGGATTTAAACGATTAATGTGAAAGATTTAATTTATGTTCGAATAAGAAATTATATATGATCTAAAATAAAAGCAATTAGGAATTTGATGTTGGTTACGTAAAAAAAAAATAAAAATAAAAAATAGTACAACTATCTGAATATTTAAAAAAATTTACACATGTACAATAATTTATTATAAGAAAACATTGTCTACTAACAAAAAAAATGAATAATAGTTATTTAATTTTATATTGTCAAAACAAATAAATTGGCCCTAATTTTACCAAAAATATCGATATAAGATTATCAAAGATATTATTAATAAATGTCATTATAATCACATTTGGTACTTTTACCTGAAAAGATGTTATATAAAAACATTTGAGAAAAAAAAATAGACGCTATAAGATTAATTGTTACTCTTGCAACCCAATATTATTACGTGATCAACAAATGGCAAGCAAAATATGAGCAAAACATGCGATATTTCTGCAGTTGATGTCTAGAAACTAAAAATGATAAATTTGTCATATTTTGATAAAGAATAATTAAAAATTGTTTACATAACAGGAAATAATCCAATTTCTATACTGTCGGAAATTAATTATTTTTTCGATTTTATCAAAATCGTATATAATGTGGATCTAACAAATACAATTTGTCAATGTTCTAAGTGAAATTGTCAAGCATCTAACCTTTCGTATAATTCCGTGAAATGAAGATTTTTTTTGTAACTCTCTGCGTATTTGCAGTTGTTGTAAGTACCTATTTATAAAATAATTGAAATTTATATTTATAAATTACGTTAACTACCTATATTTTTGTAACTTGAATTTAATAAATTAAAAAAAGAAGAAAATAATTTTACTGAATAAAATATAATTATATTGTCATTCTGATATAATACTGATAAACTGATTAATTATTTGAATTGATTAGGTACTCAGTCGTGCTGATGATACTTCTGAAGATTCAAAAACTTATGAGGAGTGCTTGGCAGAAAATGGTATAAAAGAAGGTATGTTAATATTTTATTTTCATTTTAATTTTTTAAATTTGTATTTATAAATTACATTTATTTAACTAAACTATAAATTTTTAACTGTTATTTAATTTTTTAAAGACGAAATTGAAAAATTGAAGGATAAGAAGGACCCTAGACTACGATGCATTATGGCATGCGTACTTGAAAAAGAGGGTGTGGTACGTATGATATACACAAAATGTTTTATTGTGTTCTTTATTGTTATAATTATTATTTTTGTTTTTTTTAAATTTTAGTTGAATAAAGGAGAAATAGATCCTGATGCATTTAAAGAAACATTGGCTTCTGAAATAACAGAGTTGGACGATAAAAAGACATCTGATATTGTAGATTTATGCATGAGTCACGGTAAAAATTTTTTTTTTAAATTTGTTCTTTAATAAAAATGACAAAGTTCCGAGAATTATTATTTTTCTTAGAAAGTTTTAATTAAATTAAATTACTGTAGAATATAAATTAAAATAATTATTTAAATACGTTGATGTTTATATTTTCAGCTAAAGAAGTAAAAGAGATCTGTGACAAAGCTAATATTATGGCTGTATGCTTAAAAGACGAACTGGACAAATTAAACATCAAAGTCAGGAAATAAATTTATGTATTAAACAAAACTTTGTATAAGCTGGTGCTGGATTAATAAAAATTTTCTATATGCTTTACTTATTTTTTAAACTATTTTTCACAAAAAAATTATTATTTTATGTTATTGCAAGATTTTATTGTCAGACTGTCATAAAAATATTTGTTATCTTTACTACTTTTGTTTTATAAATCCATGCATACGTATAGCTGTAGAGAAAAGTCTTCCAGTATGGACCTCTTTACCCATTTTGTCTGTAATTTTTGATGGGGTGAACTGATTTTTAATTTAAAAAAAAATATTTTGTGTATTAAGATTTTTTTATAAGCAGCAACATTTTTTTTTTAAGTGGCACTCAGTATGAATTATTTAGATTTTTGATAGATATTAAGGGATTAACGGTTACCAAACTTATCTGCAAGTTTAATATAATTTATTGAAAATATTGGGTTTTATAAAATTTTTATAACTTGTAATAGCTAATAACCTCTTTTATAAGCTATTTATTTACTATTTTTTAACACGTTTAATATACATTAAACTCAAAACATTTAAATAAAATATACTGTCAAAAAATAAATACTACAAAAAAGATGCTAAAAAAGTGTACTAACCCCTTAAATAAGTCGATAAACTGCAACAAATTCGTCTGATCATGTGGTTTTATATTGCATAGAAAGCAAAAAATGGCAAACGACCCATACTAGGGGATTCTCCTAATAATTTATTATAAGAAAACATTGTTCAGAAAAGTAAAAATAAATAAGAGTTATTTAATTTTGTTTTGTCAAAAAAAAAAAAAAATAAATTATCAGGACAAGACTATCAAAGTTATTTTTAAAATACGTCACAAGAATTACATTTAAAACTTTTACTTGGAAAGATGTTATAAAATAAAAAAAATAGACGCTATAAAATTAATTTTCACACTTGCCACTCAATATTATCACTTGATCAAAAAATAGCAAGCAAAACATGCGATATTTTTGCAGTTGACGTCTAGAAACAAAAATGATAAATTTGTCATATTTTGATAGAGAATAATTAAAAATTGTTTACATAACAGATAATACTACAATGTTTATACTGACGGAAATGAATTATTTTTACGATTTTATCAAAACCGTATATAATGTGGATCTAGCAAATATAATTTGTCAATGTTCTAAGTGAAATTGTCAAGCGTCTAACCTTTCGAACAGCTTCGTAAAATGAAGATTTATTTTGTAACTCTCTGCTTATTTGCAGTTATTGTAAGTACTTACAAAATTAAAAAACGAAATTTTAGTCACGTTTTAAAATATTTTAAATAAATGAAATAATTAAATTGCTATAATTAATTACCTAACTATCGTTTGAATTATTTAGGTATTCAGTCGTGGTGATGGTAAGTCTGAAGATTTAAAATCTTATAAAGAGTGTATGGCAGAAAGTGGTATAAAAGAAGGTATGTTAATATTTTATTTTTATAAGCTCTTACTGTAAATTATATTCCTTTGATCAAACTATTATTTTGTAACTAATATTTAATTATTTAAAGATGAGGTTGATAAATTGTTGGAAAAAAAGGACCCTAGAGTTCAATGCATTTTAGCATGCGTCTATGAAAAAGAGGGTCTGGTACGTATCCATAAAAATGTTGTATTGTGGTCTTTATTGTTTTAAATCTATTTTTGTTTTAGTTGAGTAAAGGACAAATTGATCCCGATGCAATAAAAAAATCATTGACTTCTGACATAAAAGAGTTGGATGCTAAAAAGATATCTGATGTTGTAGACTCATGCATGAGTTACGGTAAGAAATTTTTTTAAAGTTTCTTTTCTAAAATATATTACAAGTGAGACTGTCATAATTATTATTACTATAATTATTATTATTATCATTATTATTTAATAAAAGTTATAAAATTCTAATAATTATTTGAATATGTTGTCATTTATATTTCCAGTTAAAAAAGCAAATGAGATCTGTGAACAAGCTATGATTATGGAGGGATGCGTAGACACCGAATTGGAAAAATTAATCTTTAAATCCAGGAAATAAATTTATTTATTAAAAAATACTTTGTATAAGCTGGTTCTAAATTAATAAAATATTATATATGCTTCACTTATTTTCTATTTTTTTTCATGGAAAAAAAACTTTTTTTTAGTTTATGTTAATACTAGTTTTCATTGTCAGAATGTATAATTAAAATAATTGTTATCTTTACTGCTTATGTTTTATAAATCTGTACATACGTATTACTATATATTTAATTTTACACACTTATACAGAATAAGAGTTATATGTGAGTTATTTATCAAAATTATATTCTGTAAATTACATTTTCTATGTTTTACAATGTATGCAATTTTGATTATTTAAATAATTAATAAAATAAAAAAACAAAACAAGTATTCTTAAGAATGATTATTTTTATTAATTTTTTTTTTACAAAATTAATAACAAATATTCATTACAATCATTTATTGAGAAAAATATAACTCAGTTTTACGGTATATCTTCTGATAGTTGAGTTACAGCATCCAAGATGTTATTTGATAACTCGTAGTCAATATGTGCTGTTGGTAGTTTATTCTTCAGCCACAAATGCAATGTAATACGGTGAGCATACATTGTTTCATTGATGTCGTTCCAATGATCTAATTTATCAAGCATCAAATCGCCATATTTTCTCAAATCCGGATCCTTCAAAAAGATAAATCATAACACATTGTATTTTTTAACAATAACGAATTATTTAATGTTCATGATATTTGATGAATATTTAATAAAATATGTATCAATGTATATAGTTTATTACAGCAAAAAGCAAAAGAACAATAAATAAATAAATAAAAATATATACTTTTGAAGTAAAAAAATTTTACATACTTGTTGTAAGACCTTGCTAATTTTCTGTAGTTTTCCTTCAAAAGCCTTTATTTTTGGCTCATATTCAGCAATCAATTTATCAATCACTGATAAACTTTCAGTAATAAATTCTGTACTGTATCTAAGAAAGGAAAGTGACTTTCCTTGATCTATATCACTTTTCCATTCTTGAATAAAACCCTCTAATTCTTTTTTTGAATACGTGTTTTGTGCTTCAACGTTGTTCTTTAAGAAAAATATTTAATATTTATTGTAATTCTATTCTATATTTATGATGATATAATTTTTAATTAACGAATAGAAAATGAGTTATTGAAAAATAATTAGTATGAATTGAGTTTTTATTTTTACTTTACCATGATGAAAAAAGTGCCAAACGAAATAAAAAGCAAAATTTTGCAGAACATTGCAAAATTGATCAATCGAATTCACTAGCTTTAAGAAAAATGTAACTTATTTGCATTTTTTACTTTCGACGTACCTAAGTTTCAATATTTTTACGATTATTTTATCTAAGGTAATAAATGTATTTGTGTAAAAGTTTATTTTATTTTTTGCTTGTGAAATTTGTTATCGATAGATAAATTTTTAGTAAATACATTGTTTTTTAGCTATTGGGCAATTTATCTATTTATTATTAAAATCAACAAAAATATTTAAACAACGAAATCAAACTTTTTAAATAATCATTAATTAAAGTAATAATCTTGTAATATTTTTTTAAATAAACATTTTTTTAAATACCTTAAAATATTTTTTGTATTATGTAAAAGAATTATGCAAATAAATTTTTGACAGTTGATGTATTTCACATATTTTATCTACAATTATGAAATGTTGACTACACCAAAAAATGAATAAACGTTGTTAAACACAAAAAAAAAATGTTTCCTACTATTTTATACATACATTCTGTGAAGCACAAAAAAAAACTGAAAAGCCGAAACAATTAAAATTCATATTTTACACGTAAAATATTGATCTTATCAAAAATATTAACACCATTAACCGACATTTTATGATGTAATTTGGACAACTGGTACAATAGAATAATTTGGATGACAACAATGTTTCGGTGGTCAATTATTTTTAGAGACTATAAAAATATTCCACGGTTGGCTTAGATTTCGACAAAGTTGAACTAATATCAGTTACGTTGCTACTTACCAAGCTTACAGAATGATTTTTAAACTTTTTTTGCTTTGTGTTTTTGCTACTCTGGTAAATTAACTTTAATAAAAATAATTTATAGTTTATAAATAATAATAATGTTTAAAATTTCTAAGAAAATGGATTAATTTTTTATTAAAATTATTTTAATGTTTAAGATATCGGAAAAATAAACTTTTTATCAATATCTATAAATAATTCTCAATATTAATATTTTAATTTTACTCATGTAACAGGCTTACGGACGTTACCACCATCACCACCATCATCACCATCATCCAACATTTTATCATCTTTTCAAATCTAGCTTTGAAAAGTGTTTCAATGACAGCCGTATCAATGAAGGTACATAAATTAAAATTTAACTGTTTTAAGATTACGTTAAAATTATTCATTTAATTAAATCATTAATTATCTTTAAATAATTTTAATTTTATAGAGGAATTTGCTCAGTGGAGACACAGCCACAATCCTCAAGCACACTGTATTCTAGCTTGTGCTTTAGGAGCAGAAAAAATTGTAAGTTTAATAATGTACGATTTTATTGTCTTTACTTTCATTTGTTTAAAATTTAAAATACATAGAATATTTTTATCACACATTTAGATGAACTTGGATGGTCACTTTGATCATGCTGAGGTGATCGAAAAAATTAAAGTCCCTATATTCAGTGAATTTGATTCTGAAAGTGTAACTGAAGTTTTACATACCTGCTTGTCTATAGGTAATATTTATTGACATAATTTAGGTTGCAATGACTTTTTTAAGTTTAATAATTATTTGAAATTATATTTTATAATTTTAAATATTCTTTATAGCAAAAAGCGTAGAGGATAAATGTGAAAAAGCACATCTTTTCGCTAAATGTATTCACCGAGGATATCATGATCTTGAACGTGAACATCATGCATTACACATGAAACATGTAAAGAAAGAAGAAGAGCCACAACAGCAACAACAAACCCAACAACCCCAACAGCAACCACAACAAACACAATAAAAAAAATATATTATAAACATGCATAAAGTTATAAGTAAATAAAATTATGAATTAACCTTTAAATAATATTAATAAAAATTGCACGCACAAAATTGAAAGTGTTATTTTTTGCCTAAAAATAATTATAGTAAAATACCATGGTACTTTATTATAAAATACAACTTACCGTTTTATTGACGGTTCAATAATGTATTATTTTCTTTAAATAAAATTTTATCTTGATTTTTACAAAAAAAAAAAATAAAGATTGAGTATGTTCTAAATAGTAAAATTTTTTAAAAAATTATTGTACCAAAATGATAATAACCCACAAACAAAATTTTTTCTTTTATAAAAGCTTTTTGACACTCCTTCGAGGGTATTTCGCATGTAAGAATTTTATCAAATGACTCAACCGATGGACGCTGGGAATCGAACCCTCGTACAGTAGATTCCGAAACCATTGCTTTAGCGGATGAGACATTTCATGTTCCAGTTTTGAAGATAATTAATTTTATTAAATACTTGAAAATCCAAGATTAAAATATTAATGAATACAACAAACTAATTAAACACTTTTTAAAAATAAATTAAATCTTGACTGATAATAATTTTATTATCATTAATTTAAGTATGAGTAAATTGTTCTAATAAAATGATAAATTCATTTGTTTAATCATTGCAGTCAAAAAGTATAAAAATGATTATAAGTAAGTTTGAGAATAAGAATAAAAATTGGAAGCCATTACAAAATCTCTAATCATCTTTAATTCACTACACTTATTTTTCTATTATTAAAATGACTTTTTTGTCTTACGTAACGTATATTGCAAAAAGTCAAATAGAAAAATCTAGTGGACTACATTGTTTTTAACAAATTATGTAGTGCTATCGAATAGTATTAACATCAAAAAATCATCAGCACAGAACCGTTAAACAATGTTTTTCTCGATAAAAGCCTATTGTGATGTTCCACATGTTTTTCAAGTACATACTGTATTTCTTGTTAACAAGATTTTAAAAAAAGTAGAGCTCATGCGAGTTTATTTTTAAAATTGTAAAGAATAGAAGCAAAATTTTAGTTTAGCTTTGTTCAGTGTTGAATATTTATTATTTTCATGCTGTTTTTTAAAATAAAAACAGCATGAAGACATTATTCTTTTTATTGTGCTTAAGTAGTATATTAAGAGCTAAGCGCAGACGAAATTGTTGAATATTTTATAAAATATTTATGAAATTTTATATTAATATAAATTAAAAGTGAAATAATAAAAAAATAATATGAAAATTTTTATTTTTATTATTTTTTTAATTGTAAGTCTATTTACTTTTAATTTTTGTGTTTACGTAAATTGAAATTATTATTAAAATTATAAATTTTTAATGGTACAAACTTTTTTATTTCTAATAATTTATATTTTAGGCTTGTTTAAATAATGTCAATAGTTCAACATTAAAAAAATGTTTACAAGAGCATTATTTAACAGATTGCAAGTATTATTTGCAAAATTTTATTTTATTTAACCCTTATAATTCAAAAATATCATTAATTTTTTTTTAGATGATTATCAGAAATTAAAAAAGACCGATGATCATAAAGTTGGCTGTGTTTTAGCTTGTATTATGACAAAGAAAAACATGGTAAGTAAAGCGACATTCAATTAAAAAAAAAATATATTTATTGACTTCGTTTTATTGTTTAAAGATGAAAGACGGTGTTTTGATACCCGAAGAAATAAAAAAGCATAAATACGTAGCAAAAAAATATAAAACTGACGTAGATCATTTCGTTAAAATAATTGATTTATGTGCAACGGATGGTAAAAATTTATTTTGTTATTATTATTATTATTTTTTTTTTCATTTTTACATAACACGAATTCTTTTTCAGCGATGCATTCGACTAAAGACGAGTGCGATCGAGCGATGTCGATGAATAAATGTACGAAAAAATTTCTTCTCGAAACCAACGACGAACCAACTACTGAATCAACTAGTGAATCTACACTTGATCAAGTGGATACTACTACTATGGCTAGTATAGCTGTAGTTACCAAAACAGAAATCGCTGAGTGACAATCTTATAAAATAAATTTTAATGTTGATTTTAAAAATAAATAAAATATAACAAATTTTATTGTTAATCATAAATAAAATTTTGCAATAAAGAAAAAAAACAGATTGTCTCATTTTATTTCCCCTTAAAACCAATATATTCCAGCAACTAAAAGAAAAATCATCTCAAACAACCATCTCAAAAGCAGTAAGCTATATAAAATCGATAATCTATTGATTTTCCACATTAACTAAGAAAAATATACAGGGGACTTTGAAATTCTCATATTACCAACATACATCAACATACCTAGAGTCTAATTAAACAAGCATATCAAGTATCATCTACAACCCTCCTCTCTACATATGATATAAGTAAGTCTTAAGGCTAATAAAGACCGCTTTGTTGTGTGATTCATCTAGTAATATAGTCAATCCCCTCTTATTATACACAACTATCATCTCGATTACACTACATTTTATCTAAAATTTTGTGTATAATCATTTTAATAATACTATTACAAGACACATACTTGTATTTTCTTTTTAATATCATCTTGAAAAAAAAGAGTAGATTTTGTAACAATCGTACGCAATAATCATTCTTTTCTACACCAAATACTTATAACCTATATAAAGACAATTTATATACGACCGATAAATTCTATCCACTTTAATTAGCTAGTATGAACCTGACGTACGAAATGCTGTTATCCAGACAAGAGAAAAAGAAAGATTCAAAGATTTACCGTATAGTATTAAAACGATAGGTTGGTATAGTATAGGGGTACATATCGATTGCATTTTGTCTTTGGCGAACGTAATCAAGAGAGAATCGAATCTATCACATAGTATATAGGAAAATAAGAGAGAGAGAAAGAATTTTAACACGTATCTATACCTATCTATACCTACTGTATACGTGAAAACGCGTTCGTTTCAACTTCCGCCGGCGCCTCAGGAAGAAGCTGATAGGAATGGGATAAGGTTTTAACGAACTTATGATGAATCGGACCGATCACAGCCCCTTTCTCTCTCTCTCTCTCTCTCTCTCTCTCTCTCTTCTTGTGGCGATCCTATGGTTTAATTGAACCTTTAACCAAAGATACAGGGCTATTTTCCAAGGCAGATATATATAGATGATCCTTTGTTCCGGTACGAAGGGATAGCGAAGTTTAAGGGAGCTTCCGGGGGTAACAGCAGGTTTTAACTGTGTTGTATTTTTTTTTTTTTTGTTTTATAATATTAGGTATATGAGAAAATTAAAAATTATGTTAATGATATATAGCTACGCAATTTTGACGAAATTAAGAAACAAAGTTTTTGTGTGAAGGAAAAAGGAAAAGGAGATGGGGTGGGGCAGTGTTTATGTAAACTGGAGGTGTGGGATTGTATTAGGGGCAATTATTTATATTAAATATACGTATAGCAGGAAAAGCATAGTAATAAGCTTTGCTTTTGCTTTCAATATTCATTTAATGAATGCTTTATTATTATTATGGGAGGTATGGGGGGTTGATTTAAGAAAATACTATAGGCTATATAATTAAAGCTCATAAATCTTGATGATTATATTCGGAGAGGAGAAGGTTTATGTATGTATGTATGCTTGAATGGTATACAGGAGGATGAATAGGTATAGGTATAGATGGAACGTATTAAAAAAAAAAAAAAATGAAAGTATGGGAGGAGGAGTTGATCTGCATTTTAACGATTAAATCCTCTAAACTGTTTTCATACATTTTATGGAAATACGATCGTCTGCTTTTTTATATTTTAAATACAGATTTTTTTTTTCAATTAGAGATTGTTATAAAATTCTTTTAAAATTTGAAATATTACTTGTTTTTATTTTTATTTAGATTATTTTAAAATTTAAGATAGTCTAATCTAATTTAAATATGTTTGATAAAAAAAAATTTATATTTGTTCTTTAATATTGACATTTTTTAATAAATATTATATTTTTAAGGATTTTATTACTAAGGAAGTTAGGAAAAAAAATTAAGAGTATTTAGAAAAGTTATATGATTTTACTTTAATTTTAATGCTTTTTGACACTCTTTCGAGTGAATATCAGCTTAATCTCATGCAATGACGCATAATGTCACACGCCGGGAATCGAACCCATGATTCAAGGACTTCGAAACCAGCACTTTGCAGACTGAGCCATTTTAACTCTTACTAAAGCTAATCTTATTTACTTTTGTTAAATTGCAATGAGTACATTTGTACAATCTCTAATTATTTACAAATAAACAAATTAAATTTAATTTAATTTTACAAAAACAAATTTACGTATAATTACAAAACTTATAAATTAAAAAATTAAAGTTTAAATATTATTAAATATAATTATGGTATATTTTTAAATTGGTAAAGTTAATGTCAAATAACTGATATGTACTGAATAAATCTGTGCAGTTCAGCTATTGAATAATATCGTATATATGTATATGTATATAAAGTTACTTCACTTTGTGTTACGTGAATACTAAAATTTCTGTACGAAACATGTTTGATTGACGTGTTACGAATGTATACGAGAGCGTAATATAGCGAGTAAATCATACATTCAACGACGCACTGCCACAAACACACAAACTCACGTACATACATGTACACAAGATTTTTTCGACAGCTGTATTTCAAAACTTGAAATGACAAAATTTTATTTTTATCATAAATGAAAAGAAAAAAAATTGCACAATAATCTTATAAAAATTCCAATAAAGACAAATAAAAATTTGCTATAATCAATAAAAAGAAAAAGAAAAATTTTCCTTTTCTATTGAAAAAATATTACTTTTTCCTTTGAAAAAAAAAGTTTAGTCAACCCCTAACAAAACTTTAAATAAATTCTCAAAAAAAATATCTTTCCCACCCGGAAACTCGAAAAAAAAAAAAAAAAAATTCCCAACATCAACCATTATATTACCCATCCTCATCTTCACTACCAAAAATTCAAATTCGAATCTCGCAGCTATCTACTACCCCCCTTTTAAAATAAATTGTCGAGCTTCGCATACGATATAAGCTCAAAGCTTTCCTTTCTCTCCTTTCATCATATCTCAGTCACGCAAGATATTACAACTTTCAAATTTTCATTTTCATTATCATCATTTCTCTTTCTTACACATACTTATATTCATCATATAACCCAAAGTCTTATCTCTCTCATCTACTATTATATCTTGGTTTTCAAACGAATCTTACATTACGCATTCGAAGCTCGTTTTTTCCCGCTTTTTGCGCATTTAAATCCGTAAATTGGTTCTCTCCTACACTATATATTAACTTATGTATACCTATAGATGTTTTTTAGCTGGTTTGAAATTAATTAAAAAATTTTCATATAGCAAAGGTAGATCTACAAACGTAAGATGTAACCTTGACCGAATGCATCAAGGGAAGGGATAATTAAGGACTGTGAGCATGAAAAGCAAAATGGTTGAACATTATAGCGACGACGTAGAGGTTGATATCTTGATGTCTGTTCTGTTAGTAGGTGGTATTTTTTTTTTTCTTTTCTCTTATCTTTTGTTTGGTATACAGAGAGGAAGAAGAAGAGAAATATCGTGCGGATATAGAGTTTTTTGCGCGCAAAACGAATATACTACTTGTTTTTTCATCCCCTTTGTTTTTTTTTAATTTTTAAGTAAAATGTTTTTTTTTCTTGGATTTAAGTGATATTATTTGATAAATTATTGTAAAAAAAAAGACAAAGCTCTAATAAAGATAATATACTCCTATAAAGTTAAAATTTGCGGAAATTTCGTAATAGGTGTGAAGTAGGCGGAGTTCGTTTATAATTCGTAGAAAAATAGCGCGAAAACGATACCTCACGAAAATAGGGTACAATTGTTTGACGATATAATGATGTGGAGAACGTTGAAAGTGTGACTTGTCGGAAATTTTAGTGTTGAATCGTGACTATAAAAGTGTGTGCTATGATTTTATAAGTGAATTAGTCTTTTTTTTTATTAAGAGAATGATAGAATTGAAGTGACGGAAACGAAATAGTAAAAACAAAAATATTGTAAAATGAGACTGGTGTTGCAGGTTGTGATGTTTATCGCTTTTGCGATTTGGTGTTTTGATGTTGAAGCTGTAAGGATTATTTAGTGTTAATGTGATAAAAATATTTACTGATAAGTACATTATTTTGTTTTTTTTTTTTCTAAATTACAGGAAAAAATGGGTATAGAAGGCTTAAAAAAAATGGTAATGCCATACTTCAAAACCTGCATACGCAAAACTGGTGTGTCAAAGGGTGAGTTTATTTTTGAAAAAATTTGAAAATTTGCATAAAATATGAAATGTATTATATCTTGCTTTTTATTTTTATAACGAAAAGAGGCAATAAAAAACACGGCTAATGGAGTTTTTGCAAATGATCGTCAACTTGGTTGCTTCTTTAAATGTGTTTCACAAACGATGAATATTGTAAGTGTGGTATATAACATTAATAAATTTGTAATTTTTTTTTTTCGTTATTATAAAATAATTAAATTATATTGTTTGCATTTTAGATGAATAAGGAAGGCATTCACATTCCTGCTAATGCTGATAGACAACTTGCACTTTTGGTTACAGATGATTTAGCAAAGAAAATGAAACATGCTGGTGATACGTGTTACGCACAAAGTATGTATATTAATTACTTAAAATTATAATAAGTCAATATTATTTAAATTTAGTAAAAAAAATTTTATAATTGTTTTCTTTTTCTCAGCGGTACATAATGGGGATGCTTGTATATATGCGCTTGAATTTCTTGAATGTAGCTACAAAGTGGATCCTTCGGTAATGATTATTATTTTTTTTTTTTTATATTTTAATATATTTTTAAATTATTCAATTTTTTTATTATTAAAATTTCTAGTAATATTATCATTTTTATAATATTTTTTTTTTTAATTCCACGTTTCAGATTTACGTTCTACCAGATCTGTGAGACAATTATTAAATCACTTACGGCAACTCGTTATGTTTTACGATTGGATCTTATTCTTTTTTTTTTTTTTTTTTTTTTTTTTTTTTTTTTTTTTTTTTTTTTTTTTTTTTTTTTTTTTTTTTTTTTTTAATTTTTTTTTTTTATTCATAAAAATATGTATTTATTTTATCATTAAAGACCAATTTTTTTTATCTTTTTGAAGAAAAAGACATGGGACTGAACTTTACTAAGTAGGTACTATAAAAATCGCAAATTTTGATTTTTTGGCTTGAAAAAAATTTATCGTTTTTTTAATAGCCTTAAGTTGATAATTTATCATCAGAAAAAATTTTTTAATTTATTAGAGAGAGCAAAAAAAATTGCAAAAATTAATAAAAAATTATCCCTTTTCGCCTGTTTATTAATTTAGCATTCATTTCATTACTTTTTATTTATTTTGTTATCACTGTACACTTATAATTGTGGGTCAAATAGTAACATGAATAGTATCTATTATATCTACAAAACCCCTTTTTTTCCTTATTTTGACGTTTATTTTTAACCCAAACTATAAAAAATTAAGTTACGTAAAAATGACAAAAATGAATACATCGGTCTGATAAAAGAGGGTAATATAATTAACGCTGTTACTAAGGTACTGGTCAATTTTCAGATTCCGGAATGTTTTTTAAAAAATATTATCGCTGTTTTTGCAAAGTCCAAAAGTTACGGGAAAAAGCCGAAAAAACGTTATTTCGATTTTAAAATTTTGTTTAACAGTAGAATCCATTGATTTCTAGCGCAAAAACTCGAGGGTACCAGTAATATTATGCCTACTATGTTTAAGAAACACATTAACATTATAAAAGAATCGCGTCGTGTAGTTCAGCCCCCATTTAGTTTAGCCCCGCTCTCCCCTACATATTTTTAGCTAATTTTGAATTTATTAAAAATTTTCATATATAGCAGAGATAGATCTACATACCTACGTAAGATGGTAACCTTGACCGAATGCATCAAGGGAAGGGATAATTAAGTACTGTGAGCATGAAAAGCAATGTGGTTGAATATCACAGCGACGACGTAGAGGTTGATATCTTGATGTCTGGTCTGGTAGTCGGTATTTTTATTTCTTATTTTTTGTTTGGTACACAGAAGAAAAGAAGAAGAAGAATATCGCGTGGGTATTGATTTTTTTAAAAGGCTTTAAAAGTAAATATACTACTTGCATTTTCATCCCCTTTGTTTTTTCTTAATTTTAAAGTAAAAAGTCTTCATCTTGGATTTGAATGATATAGTATGTGATACATCATTGTAAAGTACAAGAAAAAGACAAAGCTCCAATTGAGATAATATATTCCTGTGAAGTTAAAACTCGTGGAAATTTCGTAATAGGTGTGAGGTAGGCGGAGTTCTTTTATAATTCGTAGAAAAAAAAGCGCGAAAACGATACCTCACGCCTTTGGACATTAGCTAAATTTTAAGTTTCAGATATAGGGTACAATTGTTTGACGGTGTAATAATGTGGAGAACGTTGAAAGTGTGACTTTTCGGAAATTTTAGTGTTGAGTTGTGACTATAAAAGTGTACTGTGATTTTATAAGTGAATTAGTCTTCTTTTTTATTGAGAGAATTGAATTGTTGGAGACGAAATAATAAAATATTTAAGAATGAGACTTGAGTTTGTGGTTGTGATGTTTATCGCTTTTGCGATTTGGTGTTCTGATGTTGAAGCTGTAAGGATCATTTAGTGTTAAAGTGATAAAAAGTTTTACTCATGAGTACTTTATTATTTTTTTTTTTTAAATTACAGGAAAAAATGGATATAGAAGGCTTAAAAAAAGCGGCTATACCACTGGTCAATACTTGCATACGTAAAACTGGTGTGTCAAAAGGTAAAGTTTATTTTTCAAAAAATTTGAATAAAATATGAAATATTGTTAATTGATTTTTTCTTTCAATTTTATTCTTTAACATAAGAGACATTAAGAGACACGGCTAAGGGAATTTTTCCAAGTGATCGTCAACTTGGTTGCTTCTTTAAATGTTTTTCACAATCAATGAAAGTTGTAAGCTTTGATATTATATTTAACTTGAAATTTTCTTTTAATTATAAAATAAACTCATTATTACGTGTATATTTAGATGAATAAAGAAGGTTTTCATGTTCCTGCTAATGCTGATAGACAAATTTCACTTTTGGCTAAAGATGATTTAGCTAAGAAAATAAAATTTGCTAGTGATACGTGTTATGAACAAGGTATGTATATATTAGTCTATATTATTTGAATTTAATAATACAATTTTAATTATATCCTTTTTTCAGTTGTACATAATGGGGATCCTTGTATGTATGCTCTTGAATTTGTTATATGTTCTTACAAATTGGATCCAACGGTAATAATCACGTTTTTTTTTATCAAAGCTTCTAACACAATTTTTATAATATGTTATATTTTTTTATTTCATATTTTAGATTTACGTTCTACCAGATTTGTGAGACAATTATTTAATCATTTGGAAATTCGTTACGATTTACTACGATTGGAACTTAATTTTTTTTTTCAATCTACTTTTTTTTATAACCAATAATAATTATACAATTTATAATTAATCTATTGATTTTTACGACTAACAATATAATATATTTAAATAAATTAAATATTATACCAATTCAATAAGCAATAAATCTAATACAATTTTCTCTTTCTCCAAATTTTTATCAACAATAAAAATAAATTATCTACCAATTTTCTCACACACAAATTTAAGAAGAAGAAAAAAAAAGAAAGAATTCACCAATTACTTATAACACATCTCACATCTATCCCAAGCCATAACGTTAGTTCACTCTTATAAATAAACTCAAGCAAGATTAAATCGAGTGCAGATATTTCATTGACCTTAGAGTCGCTTGCATATATATCTGTTGGGTCTATATAGAAAATTATACGCGTGGGCTTTTAACGCTGTCGACAACATTATTTTATTTTTTTTTATTTATTAGGGGGTATGTGCTTTTGACGTGGCGACAAGTGTGGGTAGATGAGCGATTGGAAAGGAACTATATTGCGGAACTTTTCTATGTGAGTGTATATAGGTATACCTATGCGACTGATAAATGTGAAGAAAATATGGATATAAGTTGAATTTTTAATGTAAAGGAAGTGTTTTTATAAATGTTATGTGTGTGAGTATGTATATATATGCATGTGCATATTTAGGTGACATTATCGGGGAGTTATATGGAATAAACATATATAGTCTTACCACATGACTGTTTTTATCTACTTAAAAAAGCTCTTGTTTATTATTATAATTATCATTTGATATAGATATAAAAAATGATGTAATGAATGAAAAATTTTATAATTAAAATATATCACCCAATTTAAACACAATACATAAATTTAATTATACTATATAAGAAAACAATAAAATCTCTCATTTATGACATTATATTCAACAAAAAACATCTATACCAAGCTGTGAATATCGCAAGCTCCTATACACCAATGCAATCAAACAAAATTTTTCAGAACAATCGTATATCCAAGCAACAAAAAAAAGCTACGAAAATATACGTTTCTCTTTCTTTATATTATACCTATAGCATTGTCACGCGCGCGTGTACGAAAGAAAATGCATTTTGCGATATACGAGAGGGAGGAAGAAGAAGAAGTAAAAGAAGAAGAACGACATTCTTCTTTGCCGGTCTTTTATACAAGCTTCTTTGTTCCTACATTCAATTTTAGTGTTGTATATAAGTATATACTATATATATATAATTGTGATGGAATGAGGTCTAAAGACTTGCGCGCTTAACGAGGTGTCAACGTTAGGGAATGAGAAACAGAAGAAGAAGAAGAAGAAGGGAAATTCGAGGTCCTTTGTCCCGACTTCTGCGACTAATGGATCGCGAAGTGTTTTTTTCTCGAGTGGATCTTTGCTGCGTTCTTCCTTTCTCCTTTTTTTTTCTTTATCTTTTTTTTTTTAATTCTTGCAGCTTGAATTTAAGCTATGGTGTGTGGGAGGATGTGCTTTTGTTGGGAGAGGGATTGACTTTTGGTGTAAGTATATAGTGAATGATCAATTTATTGGTGTGTTTGGTTTGATTTTGAAAAACAAAAAGTTAAAATTTGAAATGATAAGTTACCTGATAATGTGGTGATTTGTTGATTGCAACAGGATCGTTGTATACTTCGTGATCAGCATTTCGTTAATTCTATTCCACAACTTTTTTTTTAAAAATTACACTTCCTTATCGATTTATTTAAATATTTCACTTAATTTTTAAAACATAAAAAAATTTTATACATAGATAAATTGTTACAATAATTATTATCACCTCATAGTCTTACCAATAATAAAAAAAAACACACACAATACCACTTTTTCACAAATCATCCAACTGCATCAAGTCTCGATCTTCAAATAGCAACTCACATGTACTATACTACAATCTAAAAGCACAGCTTGGAAAACTGTAAAAGAGCGAACCCCATATGCTTGCCGGCTATCGACTCTCTACTATATACACCTACATTTTCAACGAACTCGACCGATCTTACACTCTCCAGCGGAAGGAGCAATATATACAAGCAAAAGGAAGGGAGAGAAAAAGAGAGAGAGAGAGAGAGACGTCGACCTTTTCCACTCCTCTTTAACGTCGCAGACTCTCTTTTTTTCCCCTCTTTTTCCACGACTATTCTTCCTTTTTGCACACAAGAAGCTCAGTATTTTTGGCTCGCAGCCGATCTTTGTATACCTATAAACCAAGAGAGAGAGAGAGAGAGAGAGATTCTTCGTGACTTGTACAAGAAAGAGAGAAAGAGAGAGCTCGATTAATTTCAACCGAGGGCAAATGCGACAATGCAGCGTTTTAAAAGGAAAAAAGGAAGAGAAAAGATAGAGAGAGAAAAGTTATGAAGGGGGGAAAATTGTGATTTTAGTGAGAGAGAGATTGAAATTGACCTTGAAATTTTATTTTCTGGATTTTATATATTATATTGTATATGGATATTAAGTGGTTGGAGAAGAAAAATTAAAATGTAAAGTCCGGGGCGGAACGGTATTGGATGTTAAAGAAAGATAAATTTTTTTTTTTTAATGTACATATTATAAATACTTATTGTTTGAATGTGGGAGATATGTAGATGCAAGGTCAAAAAAGTAAATAAGAGTATGTATCTTGTAAAATGAAAATTTTTATAAATTTTTAATTGGTGGTTTTGTCAATCCGATATGTATGTATGGTATACCGAAATTAATTTTACATATTTATAATAGTCTTGGAGGATAAACTGGTTTTTGATAATATATATTGTGTATTTTTTCATTTTTTGTATTTTTGTTGTTTTGAAAAGTTGTTGGATTTTTATAAGTTTTATTTTTTTGTGTGTTAAAAGATAAAAGTTAAAAGGAAATATAGTTTAAGAATTGATTTATAAGTATAATATTGCTGAGTTTATGGAATTTAAATTAAAAACTATAAATTTTTTAAGAATAAGAAGAATAATAATGAAAATAATTATGCATGATACGGTTAGTCTTAAACAAGGAAAATATAAGTAAAAAACGAGATTTTATTACAAGTTAAAATGTTTATTATATAAATCAAAGCTTACACGTTATTTCATTGAATAACAATAGGTTGCACCTGTGAGTCAAAACACTGCCTTAATAGTTCTGTCGCACAATGCATTTGCAAACATTATTAATTTCCATCAGCATTTTACTCTTCCTTTTTTACAATTTTTATTTTTATTACGAAATAGAAATAAATTCATATTTCTCAGTACCTTGCAGTTCATATACAATTTGCATAATTCTCGCAGCTTATCACAATAAAAACAGTTCTCTTGCTCTTTTTTGTTTACTTCTCAATTATCTATTCAAAAATTTTTTAATGGCTTCCTCGTACGCACAATACATAAAATGTCGAAAAAACCTACTTTATTCGTTTGAGCGACATACAATTTTTATTTTTTATTGTTTATACCATAACTTTTTATAGGAATACAACCAAACACACTTGTCGCCATATTTTTTCTTTTTTTTATAGTTCTGAGTCTCTTATAATTAAAAAGTATATTATAATTAAATAATAAATAATAATAGTAATAGTAATATAACATAAGATATAAATTTACTTATTAAGTTGGACGTTAATTAGATTGCAGTGACAAAAAGCTCTAGTTGATTTTTTTTTTTTAATCGTTGCAAACATAATTATAAAAAACACACTTGTATTAATTATTATTTTGTTGAGACAAATAATATACTGATTAAAAAGGCAATTTATTACCAATAATACTTATAATTTGAATTTTTGAGATAAATTTTTCATTTCATCAAAGATTTATATGAATTTTGTGTAATACATTAATATTTTGATCTAAGATATTAAAATGCTAAATAAAAAATATCTTAACTATTGTACGTGACAAAAAATATGTTTTGATAAACAGCAGTAACAGTTAATTTATAAGATTGAGTCACTTAAATGTGCATAATCTTAATTTAAGGTAAAAATCGCGTGCTAGTTAATTATTTAAAAAAGAAATTAAAAGCGACTTTTTAAATACCTACACATATTTTAAAAACAGTTAAATAAAACGCATTCTCGGTAAATTCTTACATCATGCTTATTTTTTTTCTTTTTTTTTTTTATCTGTATGTACAAAATAACGCTTAACGCTAATTTTGAAGTGGCATAAAACTACTCCATTAGTTTTCTATGCAGATAACTTAATAAATCGTTGAGAAGATAAAGTAAAATTCAATAGGCTCAAAAGTTTAGACACACGTCCTAAATGCAAGAGTTAATTTTTAATTTTTGTTTAAACAACAGAATAATTTATACTCAATTAGTTATAAACAATTTTTGTTTTCATTGTACTGGCAAGTCTTTTTTATAATTGTATTTAGGTATATATTTTTATATTCTAGTAAATTTATAAGAAAGGCAGTAATTTTCATAAGCTTGATTTAATATTTTTGTAGATTAAAAATTTACTAATTGTAACGATTGAATCTTGAACATTAAACTGTTAATTATTTTTGTAAGTTTGAAAAAAAGGTTTAACAACCTTTTACTGATTAATCTGTAAATTTTGTCTGCGTATTTTCCTAGCGAGGAATGTTTTCTCTTTTACAAATAATTAAGATATCCTATTTCTCCTTTACTACATCAATAAACAAATTTTACACAATTAAAATTGCAATAAAATATTATTCAATAAAATTTGTTTCTAAGTAATTGCAGATCTTCATTTTTCTTAAAGACGTTAAAATACGAAAACCCTTTTGTTCATTACAATCAATTAAAAAAATTTATCATTCAAATAAATACCTAACAATAAGCATAAAACATAACTTAACGTCTATGCACATCATACGAAATAAATAATAAAAAGAACTTATCCTCCATAACTTTATATAAATAAAATTTATAAGTTCTTTTTTTTAATATAATTTTTCACTCTTTTCTTAGTACAAACGCGATTTAAAAGAGGCTTTCGTTATTATGCGTTATGATAAACATGCAGTACTGCTAAGCTTGACAAATGATACGAAACTCGTGAAATCAAATTTTTATATAGCAGCAACAAAATGAAAATTCCATTACGTTAATTTTTGCTATGTTGTTTTTAACGTATCATCTTCTGATTAAAAATTAAAAAAAAAGCCACTGAAATGTTCAACGTTTTATTTCTGCGTGTGCGCGTTTGTAAAAGTGTCTTGATGTGAATGTGTGTATCCTTAGTACGGTAGTAAGAGTTTCCATTTATGGACATCGCTTACGACGTTTCTAACTTGATTCTCAAAACGCAGTGGAGTCCATTATTAAAATTCTCCTACCGAGATATAAGTCATTTTTTTACCACCAAAGAATTTTAGTCATAATCTTCTACTGGGCACGAACCATGTGCTTGCGGTCCTGAAACATAAAAAGAGTAAAATTTTTTTTCGCATTTCATGTAGTACAAAGTGTACGTAAAAAAATCTTATGTCATTAATTTTAATTATCACAAAAGACTACAACAAATTTAATTAAAATGATTTCTTGATATTTTTTAATGTAATAAATAAAGAAATAAAATGTATTTTTTACAAGAAATAAAAAATATTGCTATTGTCTTCTGGATTTTATTGATCAAAAGCAAAAAATTGGCAAAGCAATTGACATTGTGTTATTGAAATAAAAGTTATGATGATAAAAGAAGTGATGAAAATTCTGATAATTAAAAAAAAATTGTTTTGTTATTAGTGGCAATGTATTAAAAAAAAACACAAAAAATAACATAAGTAACATGACGATAATTGTAGCGTTTATCTGAAAAATGTCAAACTAATATTTTATAAGCTGGAAAATCATTAATGAGACAAAACAATTGGTACAATGACAATCTTACACAAACTTGTAAAAGCTTTTTGATTTGGCACGTTTAAATGCAAAAAAAGTGGCGCATTCTACTATCGCAAAATAAATACATTCTCTTAATTATAGTAAGCATTCCTGATTATTGACAATGCATCAATTTTTGATTTTAAAAATTTTTTAATTTTTATAAAATAATTATACCATTCTTTGCTTTTAAAAATTATTTTGTTTTCAATATGAGATCATTTCAGTGTAGTCATGTGATGCACTGTCAATATCTGGGACATACAACTCGGTATACACAATGCAACTTCAAGCCTAATGCTTACAAAAGAGAGGAAGAAAAAAATAACAAGATTTCGAAATTAAAAAAAAAATTTAATGCAATCTACAGTGTACGCACCTTTTTTTAATCAGCCCAGACTCAGCTTTGCTCTTCGGTCGAACCAATCGTTTCCACAAATCTATTTTTTTGACTTTAAATTTATATGAAAAAAATTTTTAGCTCTCATTACTTGTGACTCGAATATTAAAATGGAAAATTTGAAATTACAGAAACGACAACAGATAAATGACGACGCATACATCCAGGGTGATTAAACATTTAATAATAAAAACACAAATGCGTGCGAGGAAGTTTTATGTTTCTAAAATATATATAATTTGGCAAGATCACTTTGATAAGCAAAATGAAGTAAGGTAAAATTTGTCCCATTTGTTTCAACTAACTACTTAAATAAACTACTGAACATTAAGAGTAGACTACACTGAAATAATCTTATAATTTTTTAAGGAAATTGAAAGACATGCTGGAATAAAATTGAAAGAGACTTTAGTTGCAAGATAAATTTTTGTAAACTACATCTATTTTAGTGTAATATAATACAAAAATTGTGTGATTTTACAATTATTTTTGCTGCAATTATATTTTTACACGACGGTTTAATTTAACAAAATATTCATAACTATTATGGTAAAATTGCAATAATAAATTAATTTATATTTATTTCTCATATATCATTCTTAAAAATTCAGTGTAGTTCACTCTTAAGAATACAGACGGAAATAAAATAAAATATTTGAGTTTACAGGTGTAATATATATATTTAATAATAACAATACAAGTTTTACAAATTTTCACTATCTATATTCTTAATTATGCGTTTCTTTTTCTTAAATTTGACTCCATGTAAAGTTTCTTTTCCTTTCCATTCATTATGTATCACTAAAATATTTACAATTACGCTGCTAAGGTTGTCAAATAAGGCATATCGAATGCACTTATATCATAAAAATACTTGCTCATTATGTATATATAAAACAACATTTTCTTAAAAAATACTTCATTTATTCATTTTCTTTAGCATTAAGGCCCTAATTTGTTTTTCTTCATTTTATGTCATTTTTTTATACTTCGTGGTGCTAAATTATATTTGAAAAAAAAGATCACTTGTGAAGTCTATGATAAGCATATTACAAGATTTTTATTTTACATTCATAGCATTAACATAATAAAAATGCTTAGAATTTTGAGCAATTCATAGATGAATAAGAAATAAAAAAAATCATTTTAAAAAATTGCCTTATCTATAGAAAAATAATTATATATAAATACTACAGAGCACCTCAAACAAGCAAGACACCATTGTTATTGAAATCTTACTATCGCATAAAATACCATCTTGCATGTACATACACATATACAAGATAAATTGATATTATGCGTTTTTATGTAGCAATTATAAAATGTTTAGCAAGCTTTATAACAAATACTATATATAAAGTGATAGAATACTTAGCTATATTAACAAAAAAAAAATCATTAAACTAATGCCTTAGTGTACATTAACGAACGTACCCATCAAAAATTTGTACGCGAAGATAAGAAAATATAAATTTATTTTTCCTCTAAAAGCTCTATTTTAAATGCAGATAAGAGTTCGAGACACTCTGTAGCTATCTCGAGTTTAATATATGTGCGTACTGAAAAAAGTTTTTAACAGTCAATCAATAGTTTCATTTGCAACGAAATTCATATACATAAACTTTTTTCCTTAATTACACTCTTAGAAACATAATCATCACATATCGTTTTCCGGCAAGGAAATAACTCGATCGGAAGACTTCGATCTCGCAGCTCGTACAATTAGTTTAATTAATTTATAAGATAATTAAAAATAAAAGAAGAAGAAGAAGAATCTTTCGATAGATTTCTTTAAGCGCCTTGAAATTTCAATTTATCTTAGTTTTCAGTCAACAATATTTAGAACGATCAACACACATTTTCTTACAATAAAAAAAAAAATTAAAAATAAAGACCGATTTAATAAAGTCAATTTCATCATCATACTCAACGATACTCGATCTTGAAATTGAAAAATTAAAAAAAAAAATCATCTTAAGTATTTGAAATGCCTTTTCTCGCAAGCTGTGCAAGGCATAGCGTATTGAGGTATAACAAACTCGCTTCATGCATGCCTTAGAACCTTTTTTTTTTAAATTGCGCTAATTATTCGTCGAAGCAAGGAATTCTTTGACTTTCTATTATACATTCTGGATCACTGGTTTTATTACCTCAGGTACGCGAAAAACTTAGCATGCATTTATTAAAATGTAAAAAAAGTTTATGAAGGATAATTTAAATTGATAATAATCTTATTTATAAAACCTGCCAACTATATTTGGCAGTAAATCATTTGTAGTTTCCTTACTTCGACGAAATTTAAAAGACGAAATATTCCGGCGCGACGCAGTAAAATTCAATGACAGAAAACTAAAATTAATTAATCGCTAGTTGATAGCAATAGTAGTATTAAATTTGTAATAAAGTAAAAAAAAAACAGACGTAAGAAAAAAAAAACCGTCGTTAAGGTACAGTTTTAATACGAGCATATGTATATAATATAGAAGGCGATTAGGAGAGATGCCGAGCGAAAGAACAAGGGAGGCAGTAGGTAGTCAGAATAGCCCCATGTATGTATGTGGCCTCTGGCTCTCAATTTGCTCTACGTCGATGACGATGGATGAATTCCCAGGGCGTTAAATATCTTGGTCTTAAATCCTGGTCTGTTTGGGCTCGCGTCGTTCTGGCCACTCTGTCCATCTTGCATCAGTGCCCGTTGTACCAATGGCATGGAGCCCTATATTCGTAGGAGTTTCACGATATCACAGTTCAACATCATACACACATGTCTTACGAATATCGTCGGGCAAATTTTTCCCCATATTGCACGCACGACCATGCACTTTTAAAGAGAAAAAAAAATTGCAGGTACGTACGGACGTGCGTATGTATTTTTAATTAGAGTCTAATGACGATTGCCCAGGTGGGCAGATAATACAAAAAAATAAAAGAGAAAGAACAAAGAATAGTAGATGAACTAATTTGAATTATTTGTGTCAGTGTGTAAACATGTATATTGATTGATAATGATGTGTAGGTGTGTTAGTGTAGATGTGTATTGGTGTTGATTAAAATATAATTATACTACATACATGCAGTGCGATATTTAAAAACTATGTATTACTAACAACAACCGTGTGAACATTACTAGTTTTACTGACATCAAAATTAATAATTTTAATAAATAAAAAAAAATTTGAAAAAAATATTGAAACAATGAATATTTAAATGTACATATTAAATAAATAAGAAAAAAAATTAAGAGTAGGTTACTGATAAAAATGCTCTGTACAAAATGTGTAAGGGAGAATTGCAAGATATAACCGATGTTATAAAATGCAATACGATAAACACCATTAGGTGATATCAAGTGTTACAACCGAAAACTAGACACTGATTTACTCACCTCATCGTGTTGTTCATGCTCACTGCTGGTCAGGCTTGTTTTTGAACCTCGCCGATTTGAACCTTTCTCGTCACCTAGGATCTGTGCTACCTTTGGCTGCTTTACCAAGTCCAGGGCCTGCGAAAGTAGGAAAAAAAACATTAGATATTGTGAGATTTTGTAAAAAGATGTAAGGATACAGACGAGTGAAATTTAACAATCATGCTTTAATAACATGTTTTTTTTAAGACATGCTTGACAAAAATTGTCTCACTCTGAGAGAAGTTTTAATAGAAATAGAGAAGAAAAGAATTATAAAAATTTTCACGATCCTATAAATTATTTAACGCTTGTGCTTAAATCTAAGAGCTTAATAAATTAAATATTTCTATTGTTACTCTCAGTGTGGATAAATTTACGATATTTACATATAAATAGTAAGAATTAATAATAAAATTATGAATAAATGAAAAATGAACGAATGAGATAAATGAACTAATATATAAATAATATTTGAGTAGATTGTTCTGAAAATTGTAAGGTTTTAGTTATGAATAATTATTGAATCTAATGCTAAATATATCAATAAAAATATTTCAGTACAATCCTCTCTTTAAAAAAACAAAATAGTTTGGCATGCTGACAGCTACGAAACAGAATATTGTCTGTACAAACATGTAACCGATACCAACAGCCAATTTCTTATAACTTTCATCTTAAATTATAATGTTACAAAAGCTAGCACAGTTAATATCTTTATATAAAATAATATCATTAGATATTAATCAATAAACAAATAAAATAAACACAAATACCACATTTAAACATTCTGACAAAATTAAATAAATTTATAAATTTCACAAGTCTGTAATCCTTATCTATCAAAATCACTTTCACTTTAGATATAATTTAAAAATTACCTTTAAAAAATTTGTAAACAATTTTTTTTCTTTTATAATTTCTTCGAAAATATTGATAAAAATAAATAAAAAAGGTAAAACTTATAAAAAAAAAATTTTAATTTACATGGTAAAACAACAATAAACTCAAAAATCAAAATAGTAAAACTTTTTAAAAAAATAACTTTGAAAATCAGAAAAATTTGGTTATATCAAGAATTATTCTACTTTGATATTCGTTTTTTTTTATTCTCTTTATTAATATATCAATATATTTGACTGTTCTTTTTTTTTTTATAATATTTCGATGTAACAAATATATTCCTTAAACAAATATATCGACACAGCTTCCAAGTAATTGCAATCTTAATTTCATTAAGTCTCTTGTGTAATAAACTCTAGGTACACAGGCCTTACTGCTACATACATAAATATAAATATAAATATCTTGCAATCGAGTGGCGAGTATGAAAAAAATTACAAAATATACAAATTAATCGAGCAATCTCGAAGTTGATAACACTGAGAAAGTAAAAAAATGATAATAAAAAAAATGTAAAGCATTCTAAATTAACAAAAGAAAACGACGTGAGGAATCTTTTCGGACGTCTCGTCGTTCTTGGTCGTCATTTTTATAAAAAAATTAATCAGCTTGCTATTCGTGTTGTCCGAATAGATTTGATGAAAGAAAATATGCGATGGACGTATATATATATATATATATATATATATATATATATATATATATATAGAGAGAGAGAGAGAGCGAGAGATAGGAGAAGGCGCATTACATGGAGCACACATTCTGCACTTTCACGTTTGGCTTGTCACTCACCTGCTGAACAAGCTGCTTGTAACAATGAAAAAAAAAGAAACGAAGGCATTTTTATCGTTAGCGTCACATTCGTGTCAATAACACACAATGAGTTAATAAATGCGTGATTTCAATATTTAAAATCCGACAAAATTTTGCTAATCAAAATCCCAACGTAACGTTATTTCAATTAAAATATTCATCAAAATATTTTGAATTTATCGTCATGAGAATTAGCAAAGTCGAAGAGAAGGATAGCTCTGCGATAATGGCGTTTTTTTTTTTCAATTATCGTCAGTTCGTGTTTTACATAGCTGACTGTACCTCTCGTCGCGACCGAATCGCGCAGTCCTCCAGTGTTTCAGCAGCCTCGTACTTGCCCTGCCGCCGATACAGAGCACCGAGATTCTTCAGCGTGGTGTTGAACGTAGGCGAGTCAACCTTGGCCGCTTTGTGCCATCCACCGTACTCGCCGTAAGGAGCGTTCTCCTTGTTTCTGTGCTTGTTCTCCTCCCGCTCTTCTGCCACCTGTATTGCGTCAAAAAAACAATAGTCAATTCCAAATTTAACTACTCATTAAATATTCAAAACTTAAATTTCAACAGAACTAATTTCAAGATAAAATGTTACAAAAACAAAAAAACTCTATACCAGTTATTTTCATTTCCTTACCTGCCAGATCGGTTTATTATCACCATCAATAGCACCAAACTCTCGCTCATGTGCTCGAGTGAGTACTTGTTTGTAAAGCACCTCAGCATCCTTGTACTTTCCTTGTTTGAGATAACACGAGGCTAAATTGTTCTTCGTTTTAGCGACATTTGGATCATCGGGTCCAAGTTTGGCTTCATAAATCTCAAGTGCACGTTGATAATAGCGCTCAACCTCCTCGTACTTGCCCTGATTTTGACAGAGTAGTGCAAGGTTGTTAAGCTGCTTTGCTACATCTGGATGATCGGTACCCAAGACTTTCTCGCGGATCTCAAGGGCACGTTTACATAGCGGCTCGGCTTCCTTGTATTTACCTGTTTAGAATCAATGTTATCATTAGCATGACTAATCACCCAGTTTCAATTCAATTAAACAATCGTCATTAACACAACGTAATCAAATATACAAAATCAACAAATCACCTCGTTTGCCATACAGGACAGCAAGATTATTAAGAGTCGCTGCAACAGCCGGATGATTTTCACCCAAAGTCTTCTCACGAATAGCCAACGCATCATTTAGTAAATTCGCCGCTTCCTTATACTTATTCTGATCGCGATAGACAAGGGCTAATATATTAAGCATCGTTGCAACATCCGGATGATCGTGTCCTGATGTTTTTTCAAGATCCTCAAGTGCCTGTTTGCATAGTGGTACCGCAACTTCATAACGTCCTTGACTTGCATACTGGATCACAAGATTGTGTAAGGTGCGTAAACGTGCTGGTATCTCGTATCCGGCTGTTACTTGCTGAGCGAATTGTGATGGCGGCGTCGGCGACATCGCTGCTGTCGAGGAACGTTGTTGTGACGAAGAAGGGATGGAAAAAGAAAAAATAAAGAAAGTTAGATAATTTGATGGTTGTTTGATAGAGTGTATTTTGACCATATATCAAGTGTTTTTCATCCAGTGAATATGTACATATATATGTGCTTTTTGTCTCCGTGGGAGTTTTTAGAGGTGTAACTATATGTCGCGAGGTTTGTTCGATAGCGAATCGTGTAACCGGACTCCTCGAGCCTAGTCAATATGTGTAAATACTTTCTTCGCGTTTGGTTATCGTCAGGATATGTATATGAGTATACTATGGCATGAGAGTAGGTATACGTGATATGAACACGCAACGAGATTGATTGCAACGGTATTCAATATAAAGTTTTCATTACAAACCGATACATATATAAAGTATGTGACGTTCTAGTTTTAAATAGTTTTGAATAAAAAAATAAACTACATATGCTATTTTAAAATTACGAAATTAGATTTTATTTGAACGTTGTTTAAGCAAATATATGTTAAAATAATGTGTCTTTTACGTATATCGTATAAATTGCAAATGTGTTTTAGTGCTAACATGTAGATTATAAATTAAAAAAAAAAAAATCAACATCTATATTAGTATTAAAAAGAAAACGCGTACCATATAATCCACGAAAATAGAATAAAGAATTCACCCTCAGAAGTGCATATAATAAAAAAAAAAAAAAACAGTGTACATCGTGATCCAAAAAATATAACAATATATAAATTTAACATTAACAAAAAGCAGTAAAGAATCCAATAGTAAACCATCAGAAATGGATATATAGAGTTAAAGAATGAGATTAGAGCACATACACCAGGATATGTAAACACTCGATACATTGTCAAGTGTTAAGAAATAAGAGAAGAAGGATTCATTGTTGTGCGACTACGTACACTTACTGTTTCGCTCTTCAGCTTCGTCATCTGGAAATAGATCAACAACAGGATCATCTTTTGGTCGATCTTTAGCATTTTCATCATCAGCTGGTGGATCTGGATCGTACTGTCTCATACTTGCCATAAACTCAAGATGCCTTTTTTCTTCTTCGAGTTGAGCCACCTAAAAATTATTATATCATCATATTATTATAATAGTCACCAAAGCAAAAATTAAATCCTATTATAAAATATAAATTAACAACTCACCGCCTGTTCACTAGCTTGTAATTTCTGTTGAGTACCAGCAAGTTCATCTCTTAACCATGCATTTTCCTGACACAATCTTCTGACCTGAGTACGTAACTTTTGTTTTTCAGCTTCAACCATTTGTAAATGACTTGCCAATGCAAGCATAACTTGTGCTTCACCTAAACCCAATTCAATCATCTCAATGTTTTTCGATATGAGACTTGCTTTATCACGTGCTGCTGGTGCTTCTTGAGATTGTAAGCCATTTAATAAACCCGAATGCTCGACACGAAGAGCTTCGAGTCCTTGGGCCACAGTCCTGGCACCGGCCACTATTTCCTCCTGTGTCATGGCCGTCATTTTGCCGATCGTTTCGATTTTTTTGCTGTTTAACAGATAAAATAAAAAAAATTTCAATTAATTTAATTATACATCTCTATTTTTAATTTTTTGATACAATTTATTTAATTTTTAATGATATGTTAAAAAAAATGACTATAGGGGTTGACTTTAGTATTGGAATTCGAGAAAACTCTCTAGGTAAGGTTATATACGTGGGTGTTACTTGAGCGAATGGCTTTGTACATATAGCTTTTCTGGAATTTCCGATGATAAGGTCGGTATGACCTTCTTTTTGAATATACATATCGAGTTTTAAGAAAGTGAAGGTATACACATGTAAATTTTATTTTTTAACTTTTTTTCAACTTTTTGTGATATTACTTGAGATTGAAGTTATTTTAAGAATTGCAATTATATTGGTGCACAATCCTGGATATGTGAATATTATACGTTACTATAAAACCTTCTCGAATTACAACAAATTCAAGTTGATATAAAATAAAAAAAAAAGTTGTATTTCAATCGAACCAAAACCGGTGAATTTAACATAAACTGATGATAAAATTTTCTCAGTAAACCTTACATTATACGAATCCAATGCAATATTCTTCTTAATATCTGCATTTACATCCTACATCCAAAAATACATCACTATAACACTCATCCACTAATTTATTCACAATCACTATACCAGTAACATAAAACTAAATAAAATAATCCAAAGACCACCCTGAAATAAAATATAATCCTTATCTCTCCTTCAATCTCAATTGATACCTATGACTCACACACTAATATCGATCGATAATTACACTAAGTCAAAGTCTATATACAATACATCCCTTACTAACAAAATCCGCTTTAAACGTAATTCCAACACGTCACTTACACACATACATAAAAGAAACCAAAATCTCACGACGCAAAAAAAGATGAGGACGTCTACCCTTTCTTTCAAAGCTCCTTTTTTTTCTCTCCACAAGAGTAGTAAAAAAAAAAAAGAGAGTACAATGAACTTAGAGCAATTAGAGTCGACTGAAGAAGAGAAAGAAATTCCCTTGAGTAGAGAAAGAAAGAGAATGAGCTTTACGCGTATATGAAGCCCTTTCTAGACGTAGTACATATAAAGCCGGTAGGTATATACCTTTTCTAGCCTTTCTCACACACACACACAGTATACGATTTTTACTCTGTCTTGCTGTAAGACTCAGTACAAATTCCCTCCCAAGAGTACAAGAAAGATGATTGTGTGCTATAGTACAAAGGTTACAGACAGACAGATAGGAAAAAAAAAAATATTAACGTGTGATCGGAAAAAGCTTTAAAAAAAAATAAAAAAGAGTGTATTAAAATTTAGATATATGTATAACACGTATAGGTGTATGTATTAGTCAAAAACTTACCCCATGTCACAAGGGCCCCCCCACATGCGAGATAACCCGCAGTCTGTTCTCTTTCTATTAGGCTTTACGCTATACCATATACAGGTATATATAGGTATCCGCGTTTGCGGCGCTTTTGAGAAAGAGAGGAAAGCTTGCGCGACTTATCATCAATAAAGTTGCGCCTGCGCGAATTGAATTTGTTGTATATATAAGTGAGTGCATCTCTCTTTGTATATTGTATTGTGTGGGGTGAATGTGTGGAAATGTTGGAGAGAAATGTGCATTTGTATAGAGAGAGCGAATTGATTGATATTTTGGTATATATAGGTATTACGAATTATATGTATGTTGATGGGGAGTGAAATTTTTCTGTATAGGAGATTTTTTAATGTGTGTATGTATTTTGTGAAAGAGAATATATATATTTGTGTTTTTTAAACTGTGAATGTTGATGTCGTGTTTTTAGTTTTGTATATTGGGTGAGCTTGAAAGTTCGCGGGCTTGTGGTAATTGGATTTGCGTTCGGGTGCAATGCGGAAATAACTTACTGATCTTTTTTTTTTTGTTTTTGTTTATTTTAGAAAGTTGGGGTGAAATAGGAGTTGTATAGAAATTATTATTTTTTTTTAATATTTTGTTAAGGAATTTTTAATTAATTTTGATAAAATTCCATTTAATTTTGTAATTTAGAGTTAAGAATCTTATAAATAGAAATACCAGATTATATTAAAAATTTATTATTTAATTTAAATTAAATTTGCCTAAACTCTACCATAAAATAAATAAATAAAAATTCACCAAAAAATAATCAATCAAATCAATAACCCACCTCAAAAAAAAATTAAAACACAATCAAAAACCTCAACTACCATCACTAAAGTAATACTCACATCATGTACAATCACCACTAAAATCACTCTTAACCCGTCAATAAGTATTTCTCAAATCTCTCTCTCTCAAAGCACAACTACTCTCCATGCCAACTCCCATCTCTCGTCTCGTATACATCCATCGAGCGGAAAGCTAAAGAAACAATCTTTCTTTTTCTCTTTCTCTTTTTTTCTTCCCTCACTATATTAAAAGTACAAGACATCACGAAAGAAATCAAGTCTTGACCTCGACCGCTACCAAGCAAGAGAAAGAAAGAAAGAAAGACTGAAGGTTTTCCTTCATCAAGACAGGATTCACAAGCCGTATAATTTAACGCAAGCGAGCAAGCAAGTAAAGCGCTGAAGCGTAAGGATACAAAAGGGCCCCACACACACATGTTATATACACTACATTCACATCGTCCTTCTACATTTCTTGATAAACCAGTGGCGGTGCAGATTTTTATATACATGTATCCTCTCGGCAGTTTACAGGATATTATTATCATTTTTTTTACTTTTTTTTTTTATTTACCAGCATGTATGCATGCATGCATGCATGTATATGCAGGAGGCGACAAGTGCGTAATTGGTCAATTACTCTTCCGATGGTAAGAAGGATGAGGGTTGTTGTTAATTTCCAAGTCTGGCGCCTTGGTAGTATAGTACATATATACACGTGTCTGAGATTTGCATATTCTCATCATCAGCAGCAGCAGAAGCAGAGATTTTCATGAGAGATCGGTATGCTTGGCCGAGTTTCTTTTGTGAGTGAATGGGTGAGAAAGTGACGTATAGTCTGTGGTTGTATATCTTGTATATGAGAGCAGGTGAATATAAATGGGTATGTGTGTGTAATGTAGAATGCGAGCATGTGAGATACATCGTTATTTTAATATCAATTATATGTTTGCGAAGAAAGAGCGAGAGAGAGAGAGAGAGAGAGATGAGAGTAAATAAAGGTATTTGGTGACAGCTTGCAATTAATATTGTGATTAAATATTTATTTTGTTAAGTGGATAAATAAAATAAGTTTTATTTATTAATGTATTGTGTGAGACTGTTTGGTAGTTTTATAATTTGTATTTTGGTATATAAATTTATTATCAAATGTATCAAGTTTTATTCTATTACTCTGTATAGATACGTAATTATATACATTTGCAAATTGATAATCTGGATATATATATATATATATATATATATATATATATATATATATATATTGTATACTACGTATTAAAAATAAATAACATTAATATATATGTAGTTGGTATTACAAGGATAAATTTACGTTAGACTGAACACGAATGATTCCATCCCCTTTTCTGAGAGAGGAATAATGATCGGGTTACATGTTGTCGTCGTCGTGTGTGACGCAAGGGAAACCGCATAAAACCCTTTCAGAGATCAGAGAGACTATATGGACTGCAGGTATAGTGCAAGTATAGTCTTTTGACAAAGTTAAATAAAAGCTGCGTTGTGTAATATATGTTGTGTATGTATTTGTTGTTTCGAGTTTTTAATTTGAAAAATTTGTGTTTGGGTTAATTTTAATTAAATATATTTATATTGTTGGGTGGATTTTTTTTATGATTTATTGGATATGTTTGGTTTGTGGGTAAAGTTTTGAATTTTAGTTATATACGATAATATGTTAATGTCAAAAGGAAAACAAAGAGTGTAAAACTTTAGTAATGAATGCTGATGATTATTTACAAATTGTTATTTTAAAAATGCATATAAAAACTATATGATAATTCATTTTATTTATATAAAAGTTTTATTCTAAAGCTAAAATGTTACTTTTAAAATTATTTTAATTTACAATTTTACTTTCCAATATTAATAAAATAAAGAATTTAAAAAAAAATTTATAATACGAAAATATTAAATTTCAACTTTAATAAATAAAATTTATAATCCGCAATGCGAAAAATAATAAATTTTATATATCCTAATGATATACAAGCTATTTATTAAACTAGAAAGTATAAGCATCAAAGTATACACATTCGTTAAAATATCGATTTATTTTTTTAACAATAGTAATGAAAAGACTATCCTGAATTATCTTTCATCTGTGCCAGTTTTTTTTTTTTTTCTATATACCATAACACTTTACCATTTCTAATCATTACATTTCCCTAATTAAGTAATATAATTTTGCAAACTTGATAATCCCATATAATTTCCTTTCACCTTAAAAAAATAGTGAAAATATAAAAAGAAAAAAAAAACTCAAAAATAAAAAAAAAAATAAAAATGTAAGATAAGATATAGACCACAGTACATAGTCAAGGCTTTAACCACTCAATTTCAATTTTACGATTCCATCCAAGTTTTTCCATTTCCGCTCGGATATTTAATCGACTTCTCGATTTCTCCCCACACTGCAATTAGCAGCTAGATAATGTTTGCTTCGCGTCAGTCAGTCGTAGTCGTCGACTGTATTATAAAATAAAACGTCTATACTCTCTTGGTTTTCTTAAACCGGAAATTGTGGCTACATCGTAACCAATTGGCTATATATACGATGAATCTCTCTCTTTCTAACATCTCGATTGTTTTTCACTTTACTATCGTGTGTGTGTGTGTGTGTGTGTGTGTGTGTGTGTGTGTGTGTGTGTGTGTGTGTGTGTGTGTTTGCGCGAAATCGATAATCTCGATTTGTCAGTTTTACGAGTGAGCTGACTCATACTGCGTCCTTAAAGTTAGAAATTTCGTTACTATCTCTCTTTCTTTTGGAGACTGCATATATCTATAGCTGCGACGATATAATACTTATAAGCCGGTTGAGCATTTGGTTTTGAGTTTCTCTGAATTATTCATGAGGATTTAAGGATGATCATCTTTTGCGAGGCCAAGAAGGGATTAAAGACGATTTCAATGCGATGGATTAATAGTTGGAGTGAATATATTTATAATGATTTATAAATATAATAGTTTTTTTGATAATAATTTTTGTAAAATAATATATATTTTTCGAGAGTATTCATTGAACTTAAAGTGGTCGTTTAAAATAAAATTCAGAAACTTCAAAGAAATGACGATAAAAAACTGCAACCACTCTATACTTTTCCGGACACCCGTAAAAAAGACAAACGACAAGAGTATAAAAAAAAAGTATAATAAAAAAAAAAAAAGAATTTGACAGAGTAATCGATAGGATAAGTGCCAAAGTATTCTTGAAAAATATGTTTGAAGCTGGACACAAAGCCGCATACTATAAAAGAAATAAGAAAGAAGAAATATACGACTTTTAACATATAAGAGACGATTTTACTTTTTTTTTTTTTTTTTTTTTTTTTTTTTTTTTTTTTTTTTTTTTTTTTTTTCTTTTTTCCTGTTTTTTTTTTTTTGTTTTCTTTTTTTTTTTTTCTTTTCTTTTTTGTTTCTTTATTTTTTTTTATTTGTCCTTTTTATATAATATAACCCATAAATGCAAATTTCTCGTCTCTGTAGGTCTCTCTCTCTCTTTTTTTTACTATGAAAAGGCTAACAAGCCCTTATAAAAACCGGACACCACCCGTTGGCACGAAGCTTTTATATATATACAACATGTAAGAGAAAGAGTGTATAAATGTATAAGCATCTCGGGTGACCTGCTGACTTGGCAATCTTATAGACAAAAGACTCCCCTCTTTTACCTTCTCTTAGTAAATTGAGCTATCAACACTGTATATACTATATAACCTACTGACGATTATTGTATTATAACTTGACGATTTTATATGTAACGAGTTAATAGTTTGATCGGTTCTATATATAAAGTATAAAGTATATAGTTTATTTATTTCTTACTTCATTCAAGCGGAAATTAAACAATCCAATCTTTATTTTTTTATTCTCTCTCTATTTTATTTAGATGACTTTATTGAGTTTTGATTTTATAAATCACATTAGTTATGATTTGATATATTGTTTGGCAGTAAACATAGTTAAGAGTTTTTGATCGAGCTTACATATACAAATGATGGATGATTGAGTCAGAGAGTCTTAATTTGATTGAAATGAGCTTTTGTTTATAGGTGTATAGGTGTAAGGTGATGTGTGTTGGTGTATATGTAATCAGCAGGTGCGCGGCGTTACTAACCTAACCTTTTGAACTTGGATAATTGGATTACAAAAGACAGTATGGATGGAATAGCGATGGATTAAACAAAGTAATTTTTTTTCTTTTTTTTTTTTTGCGTTATAACTATATTGTACTGTTCTATGAATAGGTAATTACGTACTTTGATAATTGTTTTCTGATTATTTTTTTTTATTAGTTAAATTAGTTTACTCGGAACTCACAATAATTTTAATTTTGCATTTGAAAGCTTTTTTTCTTTTCTTTTTTTTTTATCAAGAAGATTATAAGAATTTTGATTCAATTATATTAGATTTTAAGATTAAATTCAGGGAAAAAATGTATTCTATCACACAATAAGCAACAACAAAAAAAATTCAACACAAAATTTTTTAAAAAAAAATATATCTTATTTACTTACATCCTATATGCATTGAGCGTTTTTGACATATCCGTCCTACCCATTGGTCTGGCCGTTTTCTTTTCCAATATATATTTCAAACCAACAAAAAAAAATAAAAAGAATCTCTCTCTCGAGAGAGAAAAACTTTAAAGTACAAGTACAAGTATAAAGGATTGGCTTTACTGCCAACTTTTCAAGCTTCACTGTAATATACACACAATTCCAGACGATCGACAGATGAGAGAATAATATATATAAGAATAAGAGAAAATACTCTTTGTCCACATTTATATATATATATCAACTACACATAGTAGTAGTCCACCCCACAAAATTTCATCTTCTTCCTCTCGCTTTTTCCCTATCGATCACACACTTTCCCCTATATAAGCAATATATAAAACGTCTGTTCCTCCTGGACGGATCCAATTTTGCTACTTCCCAAATACACGTGTAGTAAGAGTAACAGCAACAATCACTTCGATATCACACCAAAACTAAAATATATATAAAAATTAATATATCTCTCTTTCGCTTTCAAGGGGTGTGTTTGAACTGCCGAGGATACAGAGAGCGCGAGCGCGTGTTGGTAGTATATATATAACGTACCAACCGCGTACACTGCCGATGTCTCTCTGCTTTTGGCTTCCCCTCGTTATATACAACTATGCTGCTGCTGCTCTTGCTCTCTCTCTCTCCCTCGACCGAAAACCTTTTCCTCCCCCTTATATACCCAGACCATATACTTCGAGGGGGAGAAAATTTAACGAGGTAATGCGCATGCGCGAACGTCTTTTCTACACCACCACTACCACCACCCCCTCTGATTTCACCACCACTCCAAAAGAGCTACCCTTACTTTAACTTGCTTTGTCTCGTAGACTTGGAAATCCTGATATTACGTACAGGAAATGTATGTAGGATTGTGAAAATTTTATTTTTATTTTTTTTAAAAAATAAAAGTTTTTTAATAATGAATGATATAGAGCTTGCAAGCTCTGTTATTTAGTAAATATATGCGCAAGCGCAAGCTTATGTATAGCTATGACAGTTCGATGCCAGGATGCTGCCTTTTGGTATTCAGTACATCTACACAAATATAGGAGAAGAGAGGGAGGAAAGGATGCTGATGGGAAAATTGAACCTGTACACCTTTATATATAGGTATAAGTATACGAACAGAGAAAAAGCTCTGCTTTTAAAATTTTACGGAATAAACCCGTCCTCTCTTTTATACATCCGATATCACGTATTTCTCTTGCATATCCTGCCTTTATACGTAACATCCATATAATTTAAGTGTAAACAGCATTACGTGAATGCGAACGTGAAAATTCACATTTGTTATAAATAATCAAATATAGGTGCGGCAACTTTGTAAATAATAAAAAAAAAAAAAAAAAAAATAAATAAATGTATCTCAAAAGTTGGCCGTGAATGTATATACGTGAATGGACTAATATATAATGCTAGTGTTACGATATAATATTTATCATTTAAAGCTATCTTATATGCTAAATAAATCTAAAAAAAGCAAATGAGGTAACGCGACAATATCTCTCGCGTATATTATAAATGTATATCAGAAAATATAGTGTCTATAACGACTTTGGTAAGCGTTTTGGTTAATTAACGCGTTGTATCGAGTATATAGAATATATAGCCCTTATCAGGATGAGCTTTTTTTCTTCAAAAGCTTTTTTATCGAGAGTCTTTTAGCTTGTTGTGTATCTATAAGAAATATTTTATCGATAGTCAAGTTTCTTTCGTTGGATACAGTAGGTATATGTATGTGGTAGGTTGTTTGGTATACTCATATACACTGAGAATTCGATATAATAATTTTTATCACAATTATAGTAAAAATTACTATAATTTATGAGAAAAAAGCAACAGACTTGCATTATATTAACA